>JASDQU010108345.1:16831-29229 GCA_032191745.1 Picea mariana
TGGCGTTATTAGTTGGGTTCTTTGGCATTCGACATTGAATGCCCCTTTTCTTACTCCACGAAGTCCCTAAATCTCTCCACGTTTCCTTTCCCATTCGATGATTGATGTTTGGTGTTTAATGTTGAACATCCATTCTTCGACATTCGACAATCGACAATCGACGTTAAATGTTGGTGTTCAAAAATTGATGATTGTTGTTGAACGCTAGAATTCGGCGATTGAAGTTGAAAGTCCCTTTACTATACTGCACTCCAAATATTTCAAACTCTCGAAGTCCCAGACTCTTGGAGTCCCAGTCGTGTCACCAACTATGTTGGCCAAGTGGGAACGAACCAAAATATGACACGCGAGGAGGGCCAGGGGTGACATGTTTCCTCATTAGGGGGTGACATGTGCCATGCTATGATACGAATAAGGGGTATGTGTGTAATATCCCCAAGGACGAGCCCCAATTATATTTATTAATTGTAACATGTTTTGTAGGCTGGTGAGCCAAGCAATTATAATATATGGGATTATGTGTTTATTAGGCTAGAAAGCCTAGGTGTTAAAGGCTAGGAGCATGTTTTATACATGTAAATATTCATATTATTAATATAAAAACATTGTTGTGTGTAGATAGACCACGAAGAAAGAGTGATGGGGATGAAGCTCCACGAGGTAGGAAAAGGGATGGGACTGAGAGGCTAGGAAAGAGGGGATAATCTAAGGGGATCAAACCAAGGGAATATTATAATATATTCCTGAAAAATGAAAATATTAAAGTCGGGGAAAAATAAACCCAGTTATCCTAAGTTCGTGGGAAAGGGAACGAATGCTAAATGGAGTGCATGCAGCTCTAGGAAGACAGGTGTCGACCTGGGCGCATGCAGTTAAAGATGGAGAGTCAACTTGTTGGGGGGATTCTCTTCCCATTCTTCCATCATTCGTCGAACTCGTTTGGTCTCCGTCGTCAACCTCTGCATCTTCACGCACCTCTGATACTAGTAACCCGTAAATATGACCTGTGTTTTCCTGTGAAGCACAACGTATTTGTACTTACCAGAGTTGTGTTGTGCCTTATCGAATTGCAGTTGTTTCCATTCCCTGATTTATATTGAACCTTTTTTTTTGTCCTCATCTTGATGGAATTGAGTTGAACCTGGTTGAAGAAGCAGGTTGTCAGGCCCGTGGTTGAAGAAGAGGGTTTCCAGGCCCATGGTTGAAGAGGCAGATTGTCAGGCCTATAGGCAGCTCTCTCCAGATGAGAGAGTTTGCTGGGAAGTGATTTTCTCCTAGAGAGAGTCCAACACCAACTACGGAGCTGTGAGAATTCTTGATGCGGCCTATTGTCAAGACCGCAGACGATGGATTGTGGAACAATGAAGGTGCATATTCCCAGGGTGGAGCATGCATGTGGGGAATGAGATTCTGTGAGTAGTGGGCGTAAGAAGGCTCTTGGAGAGAATCCTTCTAGTCTCTTGTAACCTCAGCCTAGTCTAGGATTCCCTTGCCCTGGGTGGAGCTCAGTCCCATCTTGGGGGTGACCCACTATTGAGCATGATAAGCAGCGTGGTCTAAGGCTGGGAGGTTCATGGAAGGTCTGTACACAATTGGTGTACTTAAATTTAAAGATAAGTACCCATTCCTATGTTCATTTACATTTTGTTTATATGTACATGTGTTATAATTGATGAATATTGCTTGTATTTGTTGTTAAGTGATGTGACTATTCAATATCTTAGTTTAATTACAAAAATTGTGGGTCCCAGTGGATGTGTGCCGCCAGTTGTGAAGTCCAGAGACTTGACACTCCGGAAGAATGGTTCATAAAGGAACGAAAGGAAGAACTTTCAAAAGTTTTGTAACACCGAGGTGACGAGATGTAATGACGTCACCAAAGTTGACATGGATGTGTTTGGAGATTAACAGTTGGGGGTGTTGGGGGTGTGTGGATGTGAAATCCTTTGAAGTCCAGAAGCTCTGAAGCTCTAAATTCCTAGAGATGAGATGCCTGAGGTTCCATAGTGAATTCTAGTCATTGGATGTTGGGTAGTCGTGGACTGTTGATCCACCCTACTTCACGAGTTTGTCAATCTAGAACTTCGAGATATTTGTTGTGATGTGCTCTGAAATTTTTTGAATTCGGAGGCCGGAAGTCCCCAATAAGTGCCTATCGACCTAGCACTTGGACATAGCCCATGGTCGCATGGGTTGGGAGCTAAGAGAAAGGGGATAGTTCCCAAAAATTATTGCAGAACATAGCAGAGCTCAGAAAGAAAAGATCTGTGGGGATTCTTGATTGATCGAGAACTGTAGAATGAAATCTAAAAGTTTTCTTTGAATCAGATTGGTTTATGAATACTATGGAATGTGTTAAGGACTGATGGCCTGACAAATTTCGGTCGACTGCACATTGTGTTTGTAGAGTTAATGATTGTCAGAACCAAACCGAATTGTTCCACGGTGCACCGAAATGGAGGAGGCATAGAATGCTTCCAGTTCAGATAATGAAGCTAAAGGAATGGATGTCCATTTGGGAGTTGAAGGATCAAACTCCAATGGGCATGGAGAAGAGATAGATAAGGAGGGAAACATGATGAAAAACATTGAAATATTGCAGAAAGATGTCCAGACTCACCGAGCAGATAACAAAAAGCTCATGAAAGCCAGGGAACAACAGGGAGAATTCAACATAAAGTTGATACATAGCCTAGAAATGATACTAAAGATATTGGATAAGGAGAGTGACTCCAGTAAATTGGGAAGTCACGAGTCTCCTGGTGAAAAGAGGAAATCAAGGAGTGTTGGCAAACACCATCATCACTCCCAAGGGCACTCTAAGAGGAGGGCACACAGTAGTTCAAGACCATCTCCTACCAGAAAGCATAGGATATCTAGAGTGGATGAATTGAAGGGAGAAATGAACAAGATTAAACCTCCTACATTTGATGGAGAGCACCAGAAGGAAGATGATGATGAGACATGGCTTCTTGACATGAGGAAATACTTCCAACTACAGAATTATTCCACTCATGCAGAAGGAAGAATTGCAATGTATCAACTGAAATCAAAGGCATCCATGTGGTGGGATCAACTTGTGTAGGTGCAACACATTAAAGAGAAAAATGTTACTTGGAAGTAATTCAAGAAGTATTTTGAAAATAAATACTTAACTAAGAGATACTATGACCGAAAGATGAAATATTTATTTGAACTCAAGTTGGGTAGCATTATCATTGATGAATATGAGCAAAGGTTTTTGGAATTGTTGAAGTATGTACCTTTAATCAAAGATGAGACTGTCAAAATTCAAAGGTATCTGAGTGGAATGCCACCTTCCATCAGTGATAAGATCCAATATGATGATCCTTAAACTATGGAAGAAACTATAAGGAGAGAAAAATGTTTATATGAGCAGCAAAGAGAAAAGCCCACTTTCCAAAAATATTGGGAAGACAAGAAGAAATTCAAGATGGATCAGAGGAAGAAGGGATATAATCCATCATTTTTCAGAAATATCCCTCAAGGACAGCCAGGTTTTAGAGAGCCCAGAATGGCTGAGGTAGGGGGACAAAGGCCAAGGCATACGCCCATTCAATGTTGGGGTTGTTAGGGAGACCACAAGTATAGAGATTGTCCCCACAAAAATATCAAAATGAGAGTTGTCCACAATGTTTAGCAAGAAGAAACAATGGAGGACATGGGCAAAAAAATACCAAGTATCCATGCAACCTTGAACAACAAGCAAGCTGAGTTTCAATCACACATGATTGAAGTTGAAGGTATGATCAATAACCATGCCTTTACTATTTTAATTGATTCAGGGGCTAGTCATAGTTATATAGATCCCAAGATGGTGGAAAGTTTGCATTTGCCAAGAAGCAAGCATGGAAAATATTGGTTAGTACAACTGGCTAAAGGAGCCAAAAGAAAATTTATTGAAATGGTTAAGTCATGTCTCATGGACATGAATGGGCTGAGCACAAGGGAGAATTTGAACATATTACCTTTAGGTTCCTATGACTGTCTGATTGGGATGGATTGGTTGGACCAACACCATGTCATCTTAGATTGTCGTAACAAGGTATTCACTTGCTTGGATGAGGAAGGAAACTCGAGGAAAGTGCAGGGAATCCCAAGGGCAGTGACTATCAGATAAATCTCAGCAATGCAACTGGAAAATTGCTACAGGAAGGGATGCCAAGTATTTGCAGACCATATGGAGGAAGAACCTAAGGATAAGGTGCCAAATATTGAAGACCATGTACTCCTGGGAGATTTTTTAGATGTATTCAAGGAGGTACCAGGACTACCCCCAAAGAGAGATATTGATTTATCTATAAACTTGATGCATGGAGTGGCTCCAGTGTCGAAAAATCCTTACAGAACGAGTACACTAGAATTGAAGGAGTTGCGAATGCAGCTTGAAGAACTTTTTAAGAAGGGGTATATATGCCCAAGTGTGTCACCTTGGGGTGCCCCAGTCCTATTCGTGAAGAATAAATATGGGACATTGATATTGTGCATCGATTTCAAATAGTTGAACAAAGTGACTATACAGAACAAGTATCCTTTTCCAAGGATTGATGATCTCTTTGATCAGTTGAAGGATTCCAAGATATTTTCAAAAATAGATCTCAAGTCAGGGTACCATCAAGTAAGGATAAAGGATGAAGACATCAACAAGACTGCCTTCAGAACAAGGTATGGTCATTATGAATTCACAATGGTTCTATTTTGGTTATCCAGTGCACCAACTCTTTTCATGTGCCTAATGAATGGTGTATTTAGAGAATATTTAGACAAGTTTGTCATACTCTTTTTGGATGACATCCTGGTGTATTCCAAGTCATAGGAAGAGCATGGGGATCATTTGAGAATGGTGTTACAAGTGCTATGAGAGCATCAATTGTATGCCAAATTGAGAAAGTTCTCATTTATCAAAACAAAATTCACTACTTGGGGCATATCATTTCAAAGGATGGGATAACCGTGGATCCTGAGAAGATAGAAGCCATTAGAGAATGGCCAACGCCGAAGAATGTGACATAATTCATATCCTTTATGGGTCTAGTTGGCTATTACAAAAGGTTTATTGTAGGGTTCTCAAGGATAACTCACCCCATCATTTCCTTGCAAAGGAAGGGGAAGAAATTCCAATGGACAGAAGAATGTGAGAGAAGCTTCCAACAATTGAAGTAGTTGTTAACCAATGCTCCAATCCTTAGGATTGTAGATCCAAATAAATATTTTGTAGTGTGTACAAA
The DNA here is from genome assembly GCA_032191745.1 of Picea mariana. Taxonomy (NCBI): domain Eukaryota; kingdom Viridiplantae; phylum Streptophyta; class Pinopsida; order Pinales; family Pinaceae; genus Picea; species Picea mariana. Next base: position 22,081 of record JASDQU010108345.1, read on the forward strand.
TGCATGCAAAGAAGGATTGGGTGGAGTCCTCAGTTATAATGGGTTTGTGGTATGTTATGAATCCAGAAAGCTGAAAGATCATGAAAAGAACTATGCAACTCATGATTTGGAGTTGGCATCCATAGTGCATGCACTGTAGAAATGGAGACATTAACTCATGGGAAAGAGGTTTGAACTGAGGACAGACCATAACAATTTAAAGTATCTGTTTGATCAACCAACTCTGAATGATAGGAAGAGTAGATGGTTGGAATTTCTCTGTGAGTATGATATCAAGCATATCAAAGGAAAGGAGAACAAAGTGGTTGATGCACTCAGCAGAAGAGTGCATGAAACACATGCTATGACCATTAGCATGTATCAAACTGATATTAAAGGTAGAATTTTGGAAGCTGCAAATGCATACTTGTAGTACATGAAATTGGTGACAAAGCTACAACAAGGTAAGATGCTACACAAAGTGGAAGATTATAAATTGGAACCTAATGGAACACTCTTGTACAAAAGCATAATTTATGTACCTAATTCCCAGGAATTGAGAATTATGATCTTGAAAGAAATGCATAATGTGCTTTATGCTGGGAACCCTAGATATCAGAAAACAGTGGCAACAGTCAAGAGCCATTACTTTTGTCCAGACATGAAGAAATAAATTGCACAGTACATAGCTAAATGCTTAGAATGTCAAAGGGTCAAGGTTGAGCATAGGCACACAGCTAGGTTGCTACAACCATTTCCCATTCCTGAGTGGAAGTGGGAAGTGGTGACAATGAATTTCATCATAGGATTTCCCAAAACTGGCAAGCAGCATGATTCCATCATGGTGGTGGTGGATAAGCTTACAAGAGATTCCCATTTTATTCCATTCAAAACCACTCACAAGGAAACTGATGTTGTTGATATCTATATGAAGGAAGTAGCATGATTGAATGGTATTCCCAAGACAATTGTGTCTGACAGAGACCCGAAATTTACCTCAAAGTTCTATAAGGGGTTATTCAAAGGGTTCAGAATGAATCTAAACTTTAGCACAACCTATCATCCTAAGTCTGATGGGAAAACAAAAAGGGTGAACCAAGTGATAGAGGACATGCTAAGGATGTATGTGATGGAAAAACCATCTAAATGGGAAGACTACCTACACTTGGTAGAATTTGCTTACAACAATGGGTATCAAGAATCACTGAAGATGAGCCCATTTGAAGCAATTTATGGTAGAAAGTGCAACACCCTAGTAAGTTGGGATAACCCAGTTGATAAGGAAATGGTTGGGCTAGAGTTGCTCAAGGAAATGGAATAGAAAATGTTGAAGATTAAGAAGAATTTGAAGGTTGCCCAAGACAGGCAGAAAAGTTACGCTGATAAGAACAGAAACCAGAGGGAGTTTAAAGTGGGTGATCATGTTTTCTTGAATGTAAAAGTCAACAGAAGTTTGTTGAAGCTGGGAAAATGTTCCAAGTTGGTAGCCATATATTGTGGGCCATTTGAAATCCTAGAAAGGATTGGACCAGTTGCATATATGCTTTCATTTTCTGCATCCATGACTGTACATAATTTGTTTAATGTTTCATTGCTTAAGAAATATATACCTGATCCTAATCATGTGATTGATTGCAAAGTGATTCAGGTGTTGCAAGAAGGCGTCTTGCGGGTGCATCTGGTGTGCATATTGGAACATAAGACAAAACAACTTCAGAATCGAGCCATAGGGATTGTAAAGGTCCAGTGGACCTGGTATGGTCCTGAGGATGCAACATGGGAGAATGAGGATGCTATGCAGACAGAATACCCGCATCTTTTTTAATATTTTGAAAATCTTGTTGATATTGTGTAAATAAGTTGCACTGAGGATAGTGCAAAAATAAGGGGAGGGGATTGTAATATCCCCAAGGATGAGCCCCAGTTGTATTTATGAATTGTAACATGTTTTGTAGGCTGGTGATCCAAGAAATTATAAGATATGGGCTTATGTGTTTATTAGGTTAGAGAGCCTAGGTGTTAAAGGCCAAGAGCCTAGGTGTTAAAGGCCAGGAGCCTATTTTGTACATGTAAATATTCATATTATTAATATAAAAACATCGTTGCGTGTAGACCAACCATAAAGAAAGAGTCATGGGGTATGAATCTCCACCATGTAGGAAAAGGGATGGGAATAAGAGGCTAGGAAAGAGGGGCTAATCTAGGGGGCTTAAACCAAGGGAATATTATAATATATTCATGAAAAATGAAAATATTAAAGTGGGGGAAAAATAAACCTAGTTATCTTAACTTCCTGGGAAAGGGAACGAATGCAAAATCGAGTGCATGCATCTCCAGGAAAACAGGTGTCGACCTGGGTGCATGCAGTTAAAGATGGAGAGTAATCCAGTTTGGGGGGTTCGATTCCCATTCTTCCATCCTTTGCCTAACTCATTTGGCCTCCGTCGTCGACCTCTGCATCTTCACGCACCTCTGAAAATAGTAACCTGTGAAGTTGACCTGTGTTTTCCTATGCAACACATCGTATTTATACTTACCAAAGTTGTTTTGTGCCTTATCAAATTGTGGTTGCTGCCATTACCTGAGTTATATTGAACCTTTGATGCTATCCTCACTTTGCTGGAGCTGAGTTGAAGCTGGTTGACGAAGCGGGTTGTCAGGCCTATGGTTGAGGAGACAGGTTGTCAGGCCTATGAGCAGCTCTCTCCAGGTGAGATATTTTTCTGGGAAGTGATTTTGTCCTAGGAAGATTCCAGCACTAGCTACAGAGCTCTGAGAATTCCTAATCTATCCTGTTGTTGAGACCCTAAAAGGGAAGTGGAGTAGTCGATGGACTGTGGACCAGTCAAGCTGCATATTCCCAGAGTGGGACATGCATGTGGGGAATGATATTCTCTGAGTAGTGGGCATAAGAAGGCTCTTTGAGAGAATCCTTCCAGTTGCACTGTGCAGTCTCTTGTAAACTCAACCTAGTCTAGGATTGCCTTGCCCTGGGTGGAGCTTAGTCCCAACTCGGGGGTGACCCACTATTGAGCGTGATGAGAAGCATGGTATAAGGATAGGAGGTCCATGGAAGGTTTTCACATAGTTGGTGTACTTCAATTGAAAGATAAGTTCCCTTTCCTATGTTCATTTACATGATGTGTATATGTACATGTTTTATAATTGATGAATATTGCTTGTATATGTTGTTATATTATGGGTTTTGCCTGTGAGTACTGCATGTATGATTTTATTGTTATTTCCACATTAATCTATGTATGAACATAATATGTTGTATGTTTATGTTTATATGCATATGATGATTTTTTTTTCTATGAGTAGCATGGCCCAGCCTGGGTGGTTGGGGTTGTTAAAACAAATTGTTATCAAAGCTAAGAGAGTCGTCCTGTAGTGACGTTTCCCATCTTGTTGGTGGCTGGGGACATTACACTGTGAATATTCCATATCCGAGTGACACATGGAACCTTAGTTGTGGGTCCACGTCACCATAGATGGCGTCAGTGAGAAATATCCTCCCCCGACATACAATCTTCTCACTTCTTTCAAATCTCATGGCTGAGATCTATCCACATACATCCATAGATACACACCTCCTGTTACTTCCTGGCTTCAGGCTTAGAAGCTTACCAACTCCTCATATCATGAATCCCCCGAAGAGCCAAGTCTCCAGACTCTCTAATCTAGAGCCATGTGTCCTCATCCTATCAACATTTGATATTCACTTCGTCATTCACAACTTCAGAGGTTTTCTCACTCTGAAGACTCTTGGACAAGTTCCTATGAAATATCAAGTCTCCACACTATAGGATATCCTACCACGTGGCCTCTCATCCAAAGGATCTAGTCCAACGAGCGACTTTTGACAGGGGAAAAGTAGGGGCCATGTGTCGCTCCATGAAGTTTTCCCTGTTGGTTGCACAGTTGAGAGGGGTTCTCAACGAAGTCCTTAGATAGATGGCTGAGAGGGATCCCGAAGGATCTGAGGATCGACCGTCCACATTACTTCAAGAGTTTGGAATTCAGGAGTTTGGCGCGTATCTTCCAGCTTCCTCTTTGGGGCTCCAAATACCCAGACTTTTGAATAGTCATTGATCTGTGGACACAGATACCTCTATTGTCAATGATCCAGATTAACTTCATGACTCCGACATTCAGGAGTTTTTGCGCTAGACCACTCCTATTCTCCTAAAGTTAAACTTCATCGAAGCACATAACGCTACCCTTCCTACGTTCGATCTAATGGTTGAGAGATATATCTACTGGATCCCCAGATCTACGACCCTCATCAATTTGTTACTTCAACCTTTGGCTGTTTTCAAGGGTTTTGGAGTCATAATTCCCGAAGTCCCGAAGCCCTCGGTCACATGGATGGATAGTCTGAAGGAAACACCCTTCTCCCACAGAATTGAACTTGACATTCCCACTAAGGTGACTCAAAATATCAGCAGGACTTAGACCTTTCAGTTAATCCTACCCCGACTCTCCTGTGGATTCACATCCCATAACTCTCTAGTGACTAAAAGGAGGTAAATCAAAGACCACATAAATATAGCAGTTTACAGAAGAAAATGAGCATTTCTAATAACTATTCAAACACTGTAATACTTAACCATAAACATAGATATTCAATCATTGCATCCAATTTATTACATAAAATATGAAGATACTTATCAGAACTGGAGAATGTGAAGCAACTGATGAAAGGGGTGCATGTTTTCACCCAACCATAGGCACAACCACTCCTGACGTATTTACCACTGGCCACCCCCGAGCTAGACCATGATTGTCTGGGAGAAATTATTTCTCCTTTCTCCACTACAGTCAAGGACATAGGTTACTCTCTTCCTCCCACAAGAAATTGGCAACCGATTTTCTCTACTCCAAGAAAGAAGGTCTGCACAACCACTTCCTTAGTCACTCGTCAACCTCGTTTATCAACTTGTAGAGAAACCCTTCCTATGGATTCTTATGGACAAAGTGGTATTGCTTCTTAGATTTTCTCTCAACTCCAGAGTCGAAAAATGTGTTCTCTTCTCTTCTTGAGATTGTTTTCTCTACTCAGCTTCTTGTAGAATTGTCTCTATCCCATGAATTAACTCCTTCCTTTTCTTCCTCAAAAAGGTTGCGTGGGTCCAAATGCCCAATTCATGGTTAGTATTAGAAGCCTTACATATGGGTATCCTACCCCATATCCTCATTAATGCTTGAGGATGGCCTTCCAACTATCAGCCTAATTGGTAATTCATTTATGGGTCAGAGGACTATTGAACAATTACACCCAGTAGGTATTGGTTTGGGTGAGGTTCATCTCAACCATTCTTGGTTTCCATCACCATATCTCTCATAGAATCCATGTTCTATTTTGGCATACTCCCCCCCTTTCATAAATTGTGCAACACATATCCAATTTCAATTAATAACATAAAATTCATACATTGACCCTTTTATACAAAGGTTCATCAAATCAAACATTCACACATATTTAGTCTGCCATAGTCTCTTGGACATTTATAGTTATATTTACAAACTAGGGGAAACATGGGTATTACAATCCCCTCCCCCTTAAAGGAACATCGTCCTTGATGTTCTATCTGTCGATGTGCTCTGTATGTACATAAGTAAACAAAAATGGATATGCATGTTTCATGGCATCCTCCATTTCCCATGTAGCCTCATATGGGCCAAAGTGTTTCCTTCCTATCTATTAAGAATTGAGTTTCTAGTTGGAATTCTCCCTTGAGTTCCACCTGAATTAAAGACCAGTCGGTAATATGATTAGAATCATGTACATAATTCTTTAATAAAGAAACATGGAAAGAATTATGTGCCTTCACTGTGGGAGGAAGTGCTAGTCGATAGGATATTGTTCCCATTCTATCCAAAACTTCAAAGGGTCCACAATACCAAGGTTCCAGCTTGGCACAAGCTCCCAACCTGAAATATATTTTCCTAGGTCTAACTCGGAGATACACATGATCCCCTTCTTTGAAATCTCTAGGAGTCCTTTTCAGGTCTTCATAGCTCTTTTTTCTATCCATGGCTATCTTCAGATTTTGTCTGATCTAAATTACTTGTTGTTCCATTTCCTTTAGCATATCTGGCCTGATTGTAAATCTATCTACTGGGTTGTTCCAATTGATTGGAATGTTGCATTGTCTTCCATAGAGGGCTTCAAAAGGGCTCATCTTTAATGACTCTTGATAGCCATTGTTGTAGGAAAATTATACCAGCGGTAGGTAGTCCTCCCACTTCTTGGGTTGATGCATTACATTCATTCTCAACATGTCTTCCAACACTTGTATTACCCTCTCGGTCTTCCCACGCGTTTGAGGGTGATAGGTTGTACTAAAGAGAAATTTTGTTTCAAAACCAAAAAACATACATTTCCAAAAGTTTGAAGTAAATTTTGTATCTCTGTCGGATATAATTTCCTTAGTCATGGCATGCAATCTAAATATTTATTTCATGAAAATGCTAGCAATATTTATTGCCTTGCAGGTTGACTTGATGGGTATAAAGTGAGAAACCTTGCTCAGTTTTTCCACAACTACCATGATGGAATCATTATTCTTGGTTGATCTTGGTAATCCTATGATGAAATACATGGAGATGGATTCCCATTTCCATTCGAGAATTGGTAGGGGCTACAACAACCTTGCTGGGTGTTGGTGGTCTGTGTTGACTTGATGAAATTCTAGACACTTAGCTAAGTAATCAACTATGTCCTTTTTCAGTCCGGGCTAATAAAATAGTTTCCTAGTGGCCGTGATCATTTTTTGATACCCAGGATGACTGATATATGGTATTTTTTGTAGTTCATTCATTATGAACCTCTTCAAGTCATCACAATTCAGAATATACAATCTTCCCTTGTAAGTTAGCAGGTCATCAGTAAGAATCTGATAACCTTCGTACTTCAGCCTTGTGGGTTCTTTCTTTAGGTATGATTTCATGGTATTGAGAAATGCATCTGTTTCTTGTGCACTTTTGACTCTCTCTTTGATGTTCGATTCACTAACGCTTACAAATTCTAAGTGAAATAATTTCATACTTCTACTAAGGGAATCAACCACCCTATTCTCCTTTCCTTTGATATATTTTATTTCAAAATCAAACTCACTAATGATATTCATCCACCTAGATTGTCTCACATTGATTTTTGGGCGG
>JASDQU010108345.1:34273-50196 GCA_032191745.1 Picea mariana
ACAGGATATAGAGAGGGGGAATAGAGAGATAAATATGGGTAGAGAGAGTGAGACTGAGACTAATAATGAGGAGAGAAAGAAAGGGTGCAAGAGAGAGGGGAGGGAGGGACAAAGGGGCATAGGGAGAGAGAGAGAGAGTGGAAAAGGGGGGAGATAGAGAAGAAGTGGGTGTGAGGGTCTGAGGCATGTGAAGGTAAGGTATACGTCTAGGTATTTCCATGCTTTGTGATGTTTAAGTCTTTCCATGTCTAGGTATTACCATGTATAGGAGTGTGAGGGAGACAGAGGGAGACAAACAGGAGGGGTAGAGAGGGAGAGAGGGAGGGAGATCAAGAGTGGGGGTAGATGTCAGAGTGGGAGGGAAGAGAGAGATAGAGAGGGGGGGTACATGTAGGAGAGGGAGGAGAGAGATATATATAGAGGGGAATGGCTTATAAGAGTATGTGTGCATTCCTAGTGTGTGTGTGTGTGTGTGTGTGTGATCCTAGAGAACATGCACACTCCTAAGATTGTGCACACGTTCTTTTGAATTCAATTTTTTTGGGCAAGATTGATAAGGTGTATGATAAATTGGTTGGCTCATATTTAGGTTTGGGATGAAAAACCTAGTGGTTCATCCTGCAAATTGATAAAAACCTTCATGTTTTTGAATACCCCTCTATATATTTGTCTTTGACGTTATTTTTATATATGATAAACAATTCAATTGTTGACAAAACTACAGACATAGATAGAGTTGGCTATGAAGATTTCAAATATATATATAATTAAAAATTAATATTGTTTACTATTTTTAATCTATTTTTTTCTTCACATATATTAGAATAACCTTTTGCTACTAACCGATCTTTGAATTTCTTCACTTTTCCTTCTGCATTCATCGTCTTTTTAAACACCCATTTGTTTCCAATGAGATTTATTCCAGTCGACAACTCCACTAGGTCTCAAGCCTCATTATTATCCATGGATACACTTTCTTAAACCATGGTCTTTTTATATAGTTTTACATCCTCAAAATCCACTACCTCCCTAATAGTTCAAGGATCATCATCAATAATTGACAAAGAAATTTTTTAATGAAATCAGGTGGAGTGTACCTTTTTGGTTGTCTTGTTTCCCAAACAGATATCCTTAATAATGGACTATGGGGATTTTATTGGTTTGATTCATGTTGTTCTGTAGAGTCATATTGATCTAGGTGGATATTGATGGCCACCCACCTTTTCCATTTGGCTCAAAACAATTTTCTGGCAATTTTGGCAATTTACTATTTTTAACAGTTTTAACTTATAGGGCTATTTTGAAGGCCTAAATGAAGGTTTTTCGATATCAAGATTCTCAATTATAGGAAAATGCGTGATTTATTCCCCAAAATGAATCTCCTCGACGATACATTTCCAACGGGCTATCATACGCCTAAAACGGAGATCGTATGCCAAAGTTACGACCCCGAGAAGTTGATGTACTAACTTACCCAAATGTGGCCCAAATGACTTTTGGCGCTTCATCTCCTAGGGTTAGGTTTTTGGATGTATAGGGTTTTTGGCATTCCTATTTATTGTAAAAATGCCTTCAGAGCCTCATTGTAATCTTCTTCTTGCAAATGAGTGCAACCGTCACATCTCTTCTCAGAGATAAGCCACCACCAGTCTAGCGAGTCTTTCACTCTGGATTTTTACAGTCTCTGTACATTTATTTCATTAATAAAAATCATGCATTACTGTATCTATGTGTTTATGGTTGCATCTCTGATACATTTATGTTATATTATTGGATATCTGTGATATCTTTGTTCATTTCTTTATTATATCTTCGATCTCATTTCATGCCAAAAATAATTCGGATCAGTGGTATCAGAGCAGGTTGCTCTTGATCATTTTTCAATGCATGTCCCCGACGAGGTCCAAGTATATCAATTTTGGTCTCAAGTTTGTCTCTCTTGAAGACAATCACTCTCGCATGCCCAAGAAACCCTCCATGGCGGAAAAAAATAAAAATGACGGAGCAAACGATCTTATCAATTTGTTTCTTGAGCAAGCTCTCACATGACAAAGGGACGAAATGATGGAGAATTTTTCCCACATCCTTCAACACCTCCCAATAGCATCAGGTGCATCTTCATCAAGTGGGCACTTTGGAGGCACCTCTCCTTTTAAGGTACAGGTCAATTTTTATATTCCCATATTTGAAGGTTAGATAGATGCAGATGCCCTAGATAAATGGTTAAATCTATTTGAAGGTTATTTCTCTATTCACAATTTTTCAAACAGAGAAAAGATCATCTTCATTCTCCTTAAGGCTCTCCCCCATGTCAAACATTGGTGGGAAACTTACTGGGAGCAAAGTTCCACAGAGGAGTCTGGAATATACGAGGCTAAGCCCACTTGGGAATTTTTTGTGGATGCGATAAAGGAATAGTATTACCCTGTTGGAAGCTATGAGGACCAGTACATGAGATGGACCACACTGCAGCAAGAGAGGGGCCAAATAGTTCTGGAGTTCACCAATACCTTCCATACCTTTCGCACCAAGCTAGGTATCAAAGACTCTGAACGAAATTTGGTTCTGAAATATCGTGGGGTTCTACATAGATACATCCAAACTGAAATGGATTTTCTAGACATCTCATCACTCGGTGCTGCTTATCGATATGTTGTTAAAATCGAGCAGAAATTTAAGCACCAGAAAAAATGGGAGTTTGGGTATGATAATCGGCAACAACCAAAGTATGACAAAGACGACCCTAACAAACAATCTGCTGAAAACCAGTCCAAGCCATAGGAAAAGAAGGGTCATGGGAAGACAAAGAAGGACATCGAAAATGGTGTGATTTCCATAAAATCCCCTGGCACAACACCAATGAATGTCTCTCAAACCAGTCATTGGTGGTCGAGATAAAAAACAAGGATCCGAACCTTGATTCATAATATGATTCTGAAAATACTGGTAAAAGATAGATCATCGACGCAGACCCCATTGCTATTGTCGCGACTGCAAAAATTCAACTAGAAGAACCAACAGATCCATAAGAGGGGGAACACCTTTTTCATTCATAGATGTGGATGAAGGGGACCCCATTGAATTTTATTTTTGATAGTGGAAGCCAAAAGAACCTCATCTCAGCAGAGATCGTCAAATAGTTGGGATTGTCAACAACACCACACCCGTATCCATACAACATCGAGTGGCTTCACCAAGGACGATATCTTCGTGTCAACCAACAATGTAGATTTTCATACGACATCCATCCCTTCAAGGATGAGGTATTATGTGATTTTTCCCCACTAGATGTCTTTGATGTTCTCTTGGTCCAGCCATATATGTGTAGACAGCATGTTGTTTATGAGTCTCGAACCCGCAGTGTCATTATTTCTCTAAGGGGTCATCTCTACAGAATACCAGAGGTAGTTCTGACTATTGTTCCACCTAAAAAGTGTCACAAGGTAGTATCTCATACTACAAAATTCAACTGCTTCACAATATGTTCAAAAGGTAAATGAAAGGATACTACAACCTCGGCCCAAGCACCTTCTATCCAACAGAAGCAGGTCAAAAATATTGTAGCAAAGTGTAAAGACTCCTTCTGCACATCATCCTCTCATGTAGCTATACTTTTTGAATAGCCTCATCCTCAACAGGTTTGTGATAGACTTCCGCAAACTGAGCAGCGCGACGTCTCCAACAAGGCAATCAACTCACCAAGATGTAGATTCAGCAAACGCTTTTCCCTCTCCCCCAGGAACTTAATGAAATGGATACCATTTCTTTCTAATGATGGAGGATTGATCCAGGTGGATATCGGTGGCCACCCACCTTTTCCAACTTACTCAAAACAATTTTCTGGCGATTTTGGCAATTTACTATTTTTAGCAATTTCAACTTTGAGGGCTATTTTAAGGGCCTAAATGAAGGTTTTTTGAGATCTAGATTCTCAATAATATCCCAATGAATCATTGAGCCCCCAAAATGAATCTCCTTGACAATACCTTTCTAACGGGCTATCATACGCCTAAAATGGAGATCGTATGCCAAAGTTACGACCCTAAGAAGTTGAAGTACTAACTTACCCAAACGGGGCCCACATGACTTTTGGCGCTTCATCTCCTAGGGTTAGGTTTTTGGATGTCTAGGTTTTTGGCATTCATGTTTAATGTAAAAAGGCCTTCACATATCTTCACGCAGCCATCACATATCTTCTCAGAGATAAGTCGTCACCATTCTAACGAGTCTTTCACTCTGTATTTTTATAGTCTCTGTACATTTATTTCATTAATAGAAATTGTGTATTATTGTATCTTTGTGTTTATGGTTGCATATCTGATACATTTCTGTTATATTATTGGATATCTGTGATATCTCTATGCATTTCTTTTTTATATCTCCACTCTCATTATGTGTCGAAAATCATCCGGATCACAGATTCATCATCCTTCAACTCAAATTCTATTTTCATTGGTTATTCCTCCCTTGGTAGGACTTCTTGTTTGGAAACATCTTTGATTTCTTTAAATACCACATCTCAGCTATACAAAGCCTTCTTAGTTTTTGTGTTCCAAATCTTATAACCTTTTAAACCATCTTTATACCCAATAAAGATACACTTTCCAACCTTTTTATATAGCTTGCTCATGTTTTCCTCTGGAACGTGAACATAGGCCTCACATCCAAATACCCTGAGATGTGTGAGAGATATTTTCTTACCATTCCATACTTCATATTGAGTCTTGTCATCCATTGTTGATGAAGGTGATCAACTGACCATGTAAGATGCAGTACCCACTACCTCTACCCAAAATTCCTATCCTAACCTAACACCACTGAGCATGCACCTTGCTTTTTCCATCAACATCATGTTCATACTTTATTAAACTCTATTATGTTCAGGTGTATATGGACTAGTCTTATTCATTTGTATAACACACTTCTTACATAAATCTTCAAATTCATTTCCATAAAACTCTCCACCATTATCCATCCTCAACACCTAAATTCTTTTCTTTGTTTGATTTTACACAAGAGCCTTAAACTCTTTAAACCTTTCAAAGACTTTAGACTTCTTCCAGTTGAAATATGTCCATGTATTTCTTGAGAAGTCATCTATAAATGAGACATAGTACAAAAAAATTTCGAGCGATAGAACCAATAGAAGTCCAAACACATCACTGTGCACCAACTGTAAAATTCTCTCTTCCCTCATTTCACCAGAAGAGAATTTTACCCAATGTTTCTTCCCATATACACAATGTTCACACAAATCAAAATCCAGAGAGCAGTTAGACATACCTTTGGTCATCCATTTAACATGTAATAGTCAAAATCCCTTCTCTCCGATATGCCCCAGTCTTTGATGCCACAACATAGCCTTTTCTCCACAGATTGTAGTATTTTTTTCTTCTTCGACTCCAATCTTAGGAACAATTGAACTACTACACCCATCACCAATATTTCTTCCCTTTATCTTATATAGGGTTCCAATATGAACTCCCTTCAACAACACCATTTCTCCTCGAACCCTCTTATAATTTTTTTTCTCAAACACTATTTTTACCTCTATATCATCCATTTTTCTTACAAAAATCAAATTTCTGGCCAATCCTGGGATGTGTAGAACACTAGGCACTGTTCTAATCCTTCCATCCATGAGATTCAACTTGACTTTTCCTCATCCATTGATTTTGGTTGTTGAGTTATCAGTTACGAAAATATCACCTCCATCATACTTTTCATATTCATAGAACCACTCCTTGTGGGGAGTCGTATGAAAGGATGTATCTGAGTCAACCAGTCACACCTCATGATCTACATGTGTGCTTGATGAAGTCAGTTACACATCCCCTCCTTCTTCCGAGGAAGGTTTTTATTTTGTAGAAAGAGCATCTTTAGATCCCTTCTCTCTCTCAAAGCTTTTGGATCTATTACTTCTTTTAATTCCATTCTTTTCCACATCTCCAACACACCTTTACAAATTTTCTTGGATATTTAGATCTACCTTTATATTTAGATCTCCCACTTGAGGACTTAGATCTAGTTCTTTCTTAGGAGAATCCTCCTACAAACAATGCATTTGTTCTCTATCCTTCAATGTTTTTCTGCCTCATCTCCTTCAATGACAAGGATGAGACCACATCATCAAAACTTAAAATAGTTGCATTACTATCTATGGCCACAAATAGACTATTCCATGAGTATGGTAAATAACACAATAAACTGATACACATGTCTTCATCAGAAATCTTAATATCAACAGATAATAACTAACTTACCATTGTATTGAAGGATTTCAAATGCTCTATCATTGAGTCTCCATATTTTATCCTTAGGTTATACAGCTTCTTCCATGGGAGCAATTTATTTACCACGGAATTAGATGGATAAAAGTTCCCCAACATATCCCATAATGCATTGGATGTGGCTTCCCCTGACACATTCAATAATACTAAATCTGAGAGACACAACCAAATTATACTCGTTTCCTTTTGATCCAACTTTTTTCAGTCTTCTACTGACATTCCTATAGGTGCAGTACCTAGATCCACCATGATCCAATGATCTGTGGATCTTTGTCTACCAACAAATATTCCATCTTGAGCTTCCACAACTAAAAAACGTTCCCTTTAAATTTATCAATCTCTTTTTTCAAACTACTTTCCATATCTTTTCACCTAAAAAAATAAATACCTCATATCTCCCATTATAACAATAAATACCTCATATCTCCCATTATAACAAGGATTATCACAGACCCGAGCCAAGCTCCTAACCACAAAGCCATCCCCCTAAAGCCAATAATTTATTTGATACCAAATGTAGATTTTAACCTTGTACAATTAATTACTGCAAACAAATTCTTAATCAAACAAAAAAGATACAATGACACACACACTTTACACAAACATTTTAACCTTGGAAATCCAAACCAAGAAAACCAACAAATTGTTTAGAGTCACACCTTTAATATTGTATTCATCATATTCATTGTTTACAATATAATATACATATAGTATCGAGTGGCATCCAAACTCTTAAATCCATTGACCCAGATTAGTCAACAACCATGTTTCCTTAACCATAATTAGAAAATCATTGACAAAAACCATGTGATGAAAAACTGTCAAAAAAAGACTATTTTTTTTTCTTGGGAACTTTTTCCCCTGATCCCCCTCCTGAATGGGGGTGCTAAGCACCCCAAAACCCCCTTTTGTTTTCATATCAATGTACATTAAATGGAATAAATTTTACAAAGAATATAACACATAACCAACAATAGGCTTAAATCCTTATCTCTAAAGTGACCTCACATTTTTATACGAAAACATATTTAGTGTTAGGTTTTGTAGAAAACCATTTTTTTGGTCTTTTGAAACCATATGCACACAAATCAAGTAACAAATTTCAAGCAGAAAATCTAAAGGAAAGTCAGTGAAGCTGTGCAACACTTGCTTGTTTGTCAGTGAGGCGGTGGAGGAAAGTCTGTAGGAATGTAGGAAAACAATGAGTACTTTACGTGATAGGTAACAGCTGGAGTAGTAGTGATAGGTGACAATAAAAGAATTAAATTTCAATACAGTTGAACTTTCTCAATCTCCAACCTCCGTCAAAGTTTGGAGTTTTTGTATCTCCCGACCGTAGGCGTCTGTCACCTTGTTGCAGTGTATGCATTAAATTTATACTAGCGGAAAGTAGTTTATTAACTTTTGAAAGGAACAATGTTGGATGACACGATGGTAATGGTAATAAAAATTATTTTAAGAGGTTGAAGGTATTTTAACCCTTGAAAAGTAGTTTTAATTTGTTCATGGCATGTACCTTGAACAACATTATTGTTTCTGTTGGACTTTAACTTATATAAAATAACTTTCCTTTTTTCTCCATAACCTCCAACCGGTTTCTCTTAACTTCCTCTCCCTTAAAGCACTCCTTTAAAAAAAAATAGTTTAGATCATCTTCAAATACAAATTCACTTTAGTCTCTCTTCTTTATTTTAAGAATATTTTAATAGTTTAGATCAAGTTCAAATACAAATTCATTTTAGTCTCTCTTTTTTATTTTAAGAATATTTTAATAATTTGAATTATGTTGAAATACAAATTCACTTTTGTCTCTCTTCTTTATTTTAAGAATATTTTTAGGGTTATTAAGAAGTCACTTTAATCTCTCTTCTTTATTTTAAGAATATAAAAATATTTTTAGGATTATTAAGAAGCATAATTCTTAACATTACCATTAATATTTATATAAATATGTTGATATTATATTTTTACATATATAATATTAAATATTTATATAAATATATTAATATTAAATTTTAATATATATAATATTGATTATTTTATTAAAAATTAATAATGTTTAATTTTTATTTTTTATTTTAATATTATTTTTTATTTATTATTTATTTTAATGTTATATTTTAATTTTTTGTTTTTTACAAATAACCAAATTACATTATGTTAAGCACAATTTAATATTGAGTAGAAAGTTTCCAAAAGAACATAAAAGCTGATTAATAAACCATAAAATATAGCACAAATTGGGCAGTACCAACCACACCCACCATCATATAACCAGACTCATCCAAGGAAGAAAGCCCAGTCCACATAAGCCAAAAATCAAGAACCCACAGAGACCGGAGAAAGACACCTCAGCAGGGAAACACGCCAAGTAGAAGGGTAAAAGACTAGCCATGGCCACCATCAAGTAGATCACATCTTACAGAAAATAGAGCCCGATCCGCACAAGCAGAAGCCTTAGATAAAAACTCCCAACCGAACAATCTACGCGCGCGAACTCCAGGACAAAACCAAGCGAGGGGTCTGCGGCCAGGGAAACCCTAGCCGCAGACCCCGAAAGTTCCTTTCCCCATATATTATATTTTAACTTATACAACATTATTTTTTATTTACTCTAATATTACATTTTAATATATAACATTATACATCATTATTGAAAATGCCTATAACATATACTTTTTATTTAGTTATTTTAATTTAGTGATTGAAAGGTTTCAATTTTGTGTCTTTCTTTCATTAATTATAGTTTTATGATTTCATTAGCATAGCCTTTAGATGGAATAAAAGATTTAAAAAAAAAAAGTAATTCTAAATTATCTTCAAAAATTATGATTTAAGTATCAATATTTACATGTTTTCTAATCTCAAACATTTAAGATACATATGTCATTTCACCAAAACAATGATATACTATATAATATAATATAATGAAATGATATAATGAGATCATTTGTTTGTGGGACAAGGGACCTCCCTCCGCTCATGCTCTTCTTTGGATTTGAACTTGTAACTTCTTAAGAAGAAACGCATATTCTTAACCATTAAACCTACTCAAGAGATATAACATCCCTACCCATCTCATCACATTCATCCCATTCCACCCTTATAGTATCACTACATTTTGAAACATTAGAAATCTTAACGCATCACAAAAAGTGAGATTATGTCTTATGAGGAAGGTGCTCAAGCTACCACTAACAATGATCTTTGTGTTTGTCTCCAGTGGTTTTATTGGATCTTAACGCTATATCGGTGTATTTGGTTGTTGGTCAATTTAATTCAAGAAGAACCGTGATTAGAGATTCAATTTGGTACATTGTGTTGGCTTTAGTATGGACTTATGTGTCCTTATGGATTTTTTTTTGTATTTTAAGCATTGGTGTTAAGGGGTTTGAACATGTCAACCTTTTGACTTTTTATAGTTTTTTATTGGTGGTTTTCAATTTTCAATTTTAGGTTTTGAATGAGCATGTTAAGTAGTATTATCTATCTTTAGAGTAGACTTCGAACTAGTGATCACATAATACTTTGGGCTTGTCTCTATATGTTTGATAGTTCAATGGTTTTTTCTTGGGTGTTTGTCAAGTGTATACTTTGTTTTGGTATTTATGGGTGCTTTGGGTTATGGATTACCGGGAGAGCCATGGATACTGTCACATGGAAATTCAAGAAATGTACATAATTTTGCTCATGTACAAAAACTTCATCAATAGAAACACCACTTCCATATTTTCTATAACAACAAAGGTCCATGAAAATGGACACTATCCCATTTCTCAAAATACAATAATTATGAATACTCTTTTGCAACCAAAAAAATAAACATAAAAATTCAAAGTTTGAAAGCAAAATGTTCAACATTGAAGTACTGATCTTAATAAGAAACTTCTAAAATGTTTGTGAATTCTAAGGAAGAGGAAATGATTCTCCAAATGCTTGAAGACATCCACTTAAACAATAAGAGATCACAAGGTATTAATACTTATCAAAATGAAGCGCAATGCAAGCATGTTTTTACAAAATATAAAAACTTTTGAAAACTGTAAAAATGTTAGACATCTCTTTACTTCTTAATGGTTATGTTAATTTTTATTTCAAGATATTATTATTTTTTAAATTACTTATTTCTAATACAAAATATTATTTTTTAAAAATTGGTTCTAATAAAATAAGTGAGCATCATCTTAACTTGAATCAATCAAATAAGCAACATCAAATCCCTTAACTTGCAAACCTTTAACTAAATAATGTTATGAAACCAATACATCCAAATTCCAAAATTTCACGTCATGAAACCAATACATCCAAATTCCAAAATTTCACAACTAACTAATGTCATGAAACCAATACATCCAAATTCCAAAATTTCAGTGATTTTGTATATAGATCACATTAATTTCAGAGGCATCCTCAACTTCTCGTGCCAGTTTGGAAGACAGAGTATCTATTAAAATATCATTCTTCTAATCATTCCAAAGTTGCAACGCAGATCTTTCATTCATTCAGGATGAATGGCGCCAGTGATGAAATTTCAGAGGAGAAAAACATTCAAATAACATTGAAATATTTATAGGTAATTTTTAATTAAAATTCTATCTTCAAAACGGATGGATTAGAAAACAAGCTCTCTGGATATTCTGTTCAATACATGTTCACTCCTAATAAATGCATTACAAATATTTTTGTCCAATATATGTTAACTGCAGTGCTGGCCGATAAAAACTTCATTAAAAGTTCAGTGACTCTTATAAATGTTCATGGCACAAGGCCTGTCCGTAATAAAGCATTAGGTATAACTTTGTGTAATGTACTCGATAAACATTTAATTAAAAAATCGAAGTGGATGGCTTCTGTAAATTAATGTTTGGTTGAATTTATTGGGGACTTTACAAAAATGTTAAGTTTTGGATTTTTTGGGATATTTTCTGTTTAATTTTGTTCAAAATCAGAAGAAAAATTGTTGGATCTACATATTTGAGTGGCTCATACTTGTACTACAAGTTTTTTTTTCAGTGAACTTAATCCATTTCTGCATAAACAAAATTTAAACAACAGAAAATTGTGATATCTTACAAATTTATGCCTCTTGATTCCAGCTAAAAAAAGCCCAAACTTAAAACATTTTTTACAACTTTTTGAAAACTCCTTTTATATAACCTGTACAAATAACAAAAAAAATATATTTGTCTCAAATCATGTCATAGTATTGAAGTGTCTAAATTTTGAAAATGTGTAAATTTTAGAGCAGTGAGCCTATCAACATGTTACTTCAATGTTCTAGACAGATCTCTAAAAATACTTAAATCAAGGTTCACTCACAAATAAAGAGTGTTTTTGAAAACACTGAAGCCTGCTTTTTTATTCTAATTCTTAAAAAGTCACAAATTCAAATCCAAAGGGGTAAAGTTCGTCTCACAAATAAGGGGGTCTCATACACCAATTTAGTGTCTAGCTTGGCTGTAACCTTAAAAATAAATTATTACTATTATTATTACTATATTGTACAATATTTATTTAAAACAATAACATATTTTTAATAATAAAATTTGTTTTGATAAAAAAATTTATCTCAATTAAATCACTGCAATATAAAGTACAATTTTTTGCAAAAAAAATTGAACCCAAAAAATTTACACCTCTATATACTTTTTCCACTGAAAATTTGAAATTATATTCATAAAAATATAATCTGATAATCTGTTTACAAAGGACAGTCGATACACCAAGAATAAAAACAAAGATAAAAAATAACCTCTTAGACAGCTACAGAGAGACTAAAGATAAAAAATAACCTCTTAGACAGCTACAGAGAGACTATTATCAAAATAAAAATAAAAACTCTCCCTAACAAAGAAAGAGGGAATTGTAGCAACTGCAAGCCTAACACCTCTGCGTCCAAAAAGTACACTGAAATACACTGCGTTAAATTCAAAGAATACACTGAAATACAAAGTACAACCTCTACGTCCAAAAAGTTTACTTCTTAAATCTAAAGAATAGAATAAATTTAAACTGCTATTTAAAGTTATTAAAAATTGATTAGTCATAAAGGATAACACAAAAACGCCCCATGATTGAAATATGAAAACTGAGTTTCTTCATTTCTTTTATGCACGGAGGACTGGAGCGACTGGTTTGTCTGACTCTTACTTTGACCTAATTCTTCACATAACCAGTTTAGCAGACTGCCATTAGCAGACTGCCAAGTTACAGTTCATGTCGTACTCGAAAGCTGCCATTGGCACAGCTTCAGACAACGTCCTATATACAGCGCTTCAAATAAGCCACGACATAATACGACATAATACATTACAGTAGAAACCTGCCTCTCATACGGTCTTATTCTGAATACACACTATTTCCAACATTCAATTCCTGTAAGCTCTACCTTGTTGATCATCAACATTGTTCTCTCCATAACCTCTTGTTTCTCTTAGCTTCCTCTCTCCTAAAGCACACCTTAAAAAAAATAGTTTGGATCATGTTCAAATACAAATTCACTTTAGTCTCTCTCTTCTTTATTTTATGAATATTTTAATAATTTGAATCATGTTCAAATACAAATTCACTTTAGTCTCTCTTCTTTATTTTAAGAATATTTTAATAGTTTGAATCATGTTTGAATACAAATTCACTTTAGTCTCTCTTTTCTTTATTTTAAGAATATTTTTAGGGTTATTAAGAAGCATAACCCCTACCACTATATAAAAATGTTGATATTATATTTTAATATATATAACATTAAATATTTATATAAATATGTTGATATTATATTTTAATATATATAACATTGATTATTTTATTGAAAATTTGTTTATTTTTTATTTATTTATTTTAATACTATATTTTAACTTATATAACATTATTTTTTATTTATCAGGATGGGGTGCCACTTGAAACAAAGAGAGGGACAACTGGATCGGATTAGCTAAGGGAGTTATTATCCCAGGCCGTCACCTCCACAACAATAACTTCTCATGGCTTACACCATTCAAAGAGTTAATTTAGTGCACTTGGCTGAGATCTCGGATGAGCAATCTAGCCAGGGTTATGGTACCAGCTACATGCAGAAGTCCCATCGACCTTCAATGACGATGTGAGAGGCATCTTCGGCTCCTCACAGAGTTAAAGGTAGCCCTGACATGCATTTCTATTTGGTTTTCACCTGGTGTGCTCACCACACAGAGCTCTTCAGCCCTCACAATTTTCCTGGTATCACTACTTGCACCCTGTGTGTCCTCCTGGCCTAAAATCACCACCAGCATCCCCCCACTGCCCCCTCTCACCCCCTCCATCCCCCTACTCCTCCCATCATCCCCCAAGAGCGTGGGAAGCCTAAGAGGGGAACTAGAAAAACAAACGCCCTCACTCGGGCCACCAAACTCACTGCCTCTCAACGTGCTCTTATTGCTCACTTCAGTCATTCCCACAACACCACTCGAAGTACTCAGACAACCTTGGACAAGCCGAAAATGCAGACCCCATCCTCCTCGATGCACTCTCCACCGCTGCCTCTACATTATAGAAATAACACTGTGAAAGAAGATGTGCCTCCTCTGCCTTTGCACCTCAGCCTCACCACTATGAAAGAGGAGGCACCACCTCCAGCCTTGCATCCTTGCCCGAGCTCAGTGAATGTGACAGTGCCACCCTTATAGGTGTGCCTCCCCACCGCCACCAGGCATCTCGCCCCCCAGTTCTTAGGTCGAGTGAGCCTTATTACGGGGACGGGAGTTGTATCGTGGAGGAGGAAATCCCTCCAAGTTGGCAATTGACAGAAGTAGGCAAGGATTCAGCTGCAGTGGAAGACGATGGAATGGACAACGAAGAATAGGGCTTACACTCTGCCTATCATCTGGTAGAGGAGCCTCTTGAGCTCCTCTTCGACATTCGTCAGTGGCAGGACGAACACATGCATGGCCAGGGGGTCATCAATCAACGACTAGACATGTTGCTCGAGGCATTCACAGGTGCTCCAGTGCAAGTCCGTTGTCCAACATGCAAGAAAAGATTCATCCCGACATACACCATTCATGGACATCCAGGTTCTCCCATGGCATGGCACAACTCACCCCAGATCCCAGTTTTTTGTCAATTTCAGTCATAGAGTAGATAGTGTTAAAATACTTTTCACTCCTTTTGGTTGTGAAATTCTCTCAGTAATGGTGGCTCGAAACGAGGCCAGCCCTAGGTTATATAGATGGAACAGGGTTCCTGCAGACACTAGCAAGGTATGATAGATTCAAAACCGCTTGGAGCCACCTGTTCTGGTTTCTCTCCTGTGGCAGAACAGGTGGCTACCAAGCGTCACAAAGCTGTAAACTTGTGATTTAATATAAGGTCCCTCTTTCATTTACAAAAAAAACATTATTTTTTATTTCTTCTAATATTACATTTTAATACATAACATTATACATCATTATTAAGAATACATATAACATGTACTTTTTATTTATTTATTTTAATTTAGTCATTGTAAAGTTTCAATTTTGTGTCTTTCTTTCATTAATTATAGTTTTATGATTTCATTAACATAGCCTTTAGATTAAATAAAGGTTTCTAAGAAAAAGAAGAAAAAAGTTATTCCAAGTTATCCTCAATTATCATGATTTAAATGTCAATATTTACATGTTTTCTAATCCCAAACATTTAAGATACAAATGTCATTTCACCAAAACAATGGTATACTATATAGCCGAAGGCTAGACACAATGTTCATCATCACCCTCATAACATCCCTACCCATCCCATCCCATCCCATGCCATGTTGGGATTTGGTGACAACGAATTCCTCTAAGGATGGATTTGGATCCTATTATTTTGCATTGGCTGCAACTAAATAGACCAAGTTAGAATATGGATAGGGATTTCATTTAATAATTAATTTCTTGTAAATGTATATAAATACATGTAAGCTCGTAGAGGCAAAGAGAGAGACAGAGTGAGAATTTGCAAGTCTGTTGTAATCTCCATGATCTGAATAATAAGACAACCGATGCCTATGCTTGGTGGATGTAGCCCAACGTTTGGGTGAACCACGCGAAATCTTTCTGTTTCTTATCTGTGTGATTGTTAATTATCATATGTGAATTGTGTTTTGCGCATTTGCAATTATAACAAGTGGTATGAGAGCTACTGCGTTGGAGATTCATGAGGTGAGATCCGTGGTGTAAGAAGGTGAATTGAGTGAGTAGAGTGAGCAGTAGGTCATCGACGCTCCCTAGGCAGTGTTAGAGGTGCGCCGATGCACTCACACTTATGAAGTTAAAAATTTTGTGTATCATGCGCACCATATCATACACCACAGAGCGTCGACGCTCCTCCGTCTACATTCAAGGAGTGCTAGCCCTCCCCCATGAACCCTAAGGGAGCCTTGACCTCACTCACTAGTGCTCCCCCGCCCATTGTGAAGGAGCATCGACCATTTTCTGAAAGTCGTGAAAGCAATGTGAGAGAAATGAAAAAAATTTAAAGGTTGTTTTGTTTCAATTTTTTATTAACATAAAGAAAATCCTTGGCAAATTAATGGGAGGATAAAATATAGTATTTTAAAAAGAGTACCTTTTATGTGAGGTGGATCTCACATGGATGTTATGTAAATTAAAGTTGATATAAAAGGTTTTGTGAAATATA
>JASDQU010108345.1:58817-75898 GCA_032191745.1 Picea mariana
AATTCTGTCTTCAAAACGGATGGATTAGAATACAAGCTCTCTGGATATTCTGTTCAATACATGTTCACTGCTAATAAATGTATTATAAATATTTTTGTCCAATATATGTTAACTGCAGTGCTGGCCGATAAAAACTTCATTAAAAGTTCAGTGACTCTTATAAATGTTCATGGCAAAGGCCTATCCGTAATAAAGCATTAGGTATAACTTTGTGTAATACAGGTAACTGTTACTTGATAAAGATCAAAGTGGATGGCTTCTGTAAATTAATGTCTGGGGACTTTACAAAAATGTTAAGTTTTGGATTTTTGGGATATTTTCTGTTTAATTTTGTTCAAAATCAAAAGAAAAATTGTTAGGTCTACATATTTGAGTGGCTCATACTTGTACTACAGAGTTTTTTTCCAGTAAACTTAATCCATTTCTGCATAAACGAAATTTAAACAGCAGAAAATTGTGATATCTTACAAATTTATGCCTCTTGATTCCAACAAAAAAAACCCAAACTTAAAATATTTTTTACAACTTTTTGAAAACTCCTTTTATATATAACCTGTACAAATAACAAAAAAAAAATATATTTGTCTCAAATCCTGTCACAGTATTGAAGTGTCTAAATTTTGAAAATGTGTAAATTTTAGAGCAGTGAGCCTATCAATATGTTATTTCAATGTTCTAGACAGATCTCTAAAAATACTTAAATCAAGGTTCCCTCACAAATAAAGAGTGTTTTTAAAAACACTGAAGCCTACTTTTTTTTTTAAAAAGTCACAAATTCAAATTCAGAAGGATAGGGTTTGTCTCACAAACAAGGAGGTCTCATACACCAATTTAGTGTCTAACTTCACTGTGACCTTAAAAATAAATTATTACTATTATTATTACTATATTGTACAATATTTCTTTAAAACAATAACATATTTTTAATAATAAAATTTATTTTGATAAAAAAAATTATCTCAATTAAATCACTGCAATATAAAGTACAATCTTTTACAAAGAAATTGAATCCAAAAAGTTTACACCTCTATGTATTTTTTCCACTGAAAATTTCAAATTATATTCATAAAAATATAATCTGATAATCTGTTTACAAAGGACAGTCCATACACCAAGAACAAAAACAAAGATAAAAAAAATAACCTCTTAGACAAAGCTACAGAGAGACTATTATCAAAATATTTACAAAAACTCTCCTAACAAAGAAAGAGGGAATTGTAGCAACTGCAAGCCCAACACCTCTATGTACTTGTTAAATCCAAAGAATACATTGAAATACAAAGTACAACCTCTGCGTCCAAAAAGTTTACACCTCTAAGTACTTGTTAAATCTAAAGAATAGGATAAATTTAAACTGCTATTTAAAGTTATTAAAAATTGATTAGTCATAAAGGATAACACAAAAACGCTCCATGATTGAAATATGAAAACTGAGTTTCTTCATTATCTTTTATGCACGGAGGACTGGAGCGACTGGCTTGTCAGACTCTTACTTTGACCTAATTCTTCACATAACCAGTTTAGCAGACTGCCAAGTTACAGTTCATGTCGTACTCGAAAGCTGCCATTGGCACAGCTTCAGACAACGTCCTATATACAGCGCTTCAAATAAGCCACGACATAATACGACATAATACATTACAGTAGAAACCTGCCTCTCATACGGTCTTATTCTGAATACACACTATTTCCAATATTCAATTCCTGTAAGCTCTACCTTGTTGATCATCAACATTGTTCAATTTATTACAACATATCTTCGCACCAGCTATCTTGGATTTTATTTTCCATTCCCATGAATATCACTAGTTATTTATGGATGTCATGCATGATTAGAGATAAAAATCCATAATGTTCAGAAAATAAGGCTTTTTGTCATCGCGTGCGTCTGACAGGCAGGGACTCTCTCGTCCAGTGGCTTCGATGTCCTTTTCTGTATATATCACCAGTCAACAAAGAAGGTATGAGTTAGAATCGATTAAAGAATTGCCTACTTAATTTACAGACATAAATAAGGTTTACGGAATCGACCAAGTTCAAAGCCATTTAATATTTATATTCGTATTGGATTGAACCTAAAGAAATTAAGCAGGAAAGTTATTCATGATAAATCAATGCGAGATAAACCTAAATATTAAAATATAGATCGGAAAGAGCTTCTATAATGATTACTTCAAAAAATTAAAAAATATGAATAACTGTGTTATGCTATTAAAGCAAAAACTTACTCAAAGTAGGAAAGTCCGTTTGTGCTGTAGCAACATTCACGGGAACTAAAGCGATTTCTGAGCTGCTATCCTCTGGCTCTATTTTAGGTTTAGATTGAGGGAAAGCAAACCGCAGAAAGGTTGATTTCACAGAAGAAGGCACACAAGTGACAGGAACAACAGGAAGATTCTCGCAGTTACAGATCTCGATCATGTAACCATCAGGATCATGGAAGAAAAGTTGGTCCACGTACAAGCCTTCATCCTCCACAACTCGTTTTTCATATTTTATGTCCATTTCTTGCAGTTTCTTTTCCACTAAAAGAATATCTGGGGTCTGCAATAGGATTTAAAAAAAGCGTTTGTTATAAAACACAACTATAACATGAAGCACATCCTTGAATAATACTGATAAGTTAATAGCAATCTCTGAAAGGTGATCATGGAGTTTTAATGTAAACCTGAAAAGAGATATGGTTATCTGTTGGATTGATCTCAGTTTTTTGGGGGAGATTATCCGAAGACTTGCTCTGCAACAGATGTATCCCGAAGCCGTAATTGAATAACCTGGACCACAGTAATAGAAATGGGAAACTTCTTAGAAGCATAAATAAAGTATCATATGCAGAGAATAATGGTGGCTTATTGATATGAAGATGTAAATATCATACCAAGCTCCTTCAGAATCAAATGAAGATGGCCTCTTCACAACCTGAAATCCAAGAACATTCTCGTAGAATTTCTTAGAAGCCGAGACAGATTTGCAGATGAATGAAACGTGATTCAGAGATAACGAAGGTAAAGGTAGGGAACATGGAATCTGATCCCTTTCCTTACCCATTTGATACTCAAGTCCCGTGATGACACTGAACTGATCTGACTGGCACGAACGTCAACAAATTGCTTAGACTCTCGCTGGCAAATTGAAGATGAAAGAAATAAAAGACAGGCGCCTCCTTATATAGTAAGTCCAGGGTAAATACCTTACGGCAGTGCATCCTGACTGCGTTTTTAGGTCGGCAAAGTATAAAATTATATTATTTGAGATTTTTAGTTTGTGGTTTGTAAAAAGGAGGTTTTTCTAATTTGAGGAACATAAGTTGTTATTAATTTAGTTATTATTGAAAAATCAAAAAATTATTTAACCTTAAATAATATTTATTAGAAAATTAATTAAGAAAAAAAAAAAAATTTTGGTATTTTTTAAGGCTACTTTATGTTGGTGGGATGTATAGTGATCATCCTTTTTCTTTATATTGATGATATTGTTCTTATGATAAAGAGTCCTTATGATATTAACACTAACAAAACAAATGTTATCATAATTAAATCCAAAAAGAACACTTATACTAATTTAGTGTATGAAAACAAGAACTTGGAGGAAGTGACTTCATACAAAAATCTTGGAATCAATCTTCGTCACAAGCTTAATTGGAACTATATCATTGTGAAAAGGATCGATTGAGGGTGGAAAGCTTATACTCCTGTTATCTTATATGGTTGTGAATTTTCACACTACAACATATATAGAGAATCATGGAGAAAGATAGAGCAAATCTCAATGTGATTTATAAATTATAATCTCAAAATCAAAGTCAATACACCCTATCCTATTGTCCTAATAGAAGAGAGTATTTCCCTCATTGAGAGCATGACTATGACTAGGTACCTAGGACTCAAGTGGGGTTGGCCTAAAGATGCCACGTCTTGGATAAATCATTTGGAAATAAAGGAAAAGGTCACTAGGTAGAATAACGATAATATTAAAAATATTATTACATCTAAGTTTAAGGTGTGGTACAATAAATAATTAAATAATAGAAGAAATTAAGATACAATAAGGAAGTGATCAACCCTAACGTACAAGATCAAAAGTATCTCTCCCTAACATAAAGAAGAAATTTCAACATTGCTAAAATAAGAACAAAATGTGAGGAGCTCCATAGTAAAACATAACATTGAAAAATTCCTAAAAAGTCATGGGTCGAACTAATTTGTCATTTTTATGAGACTAAAAAGGTTAATATGAAAAGCACATTCTCTTAGAATGTTCTACATATACCCACATTAAATCACAATTTCAAAATATTTGTTGCAATACCAACCTTCCTAAAATTTTAACTCATCAAAACGTTGATTTTGGAACACTTCTCTTAAATATTTTCAAGCATAGAAATAAAATTCTAAATAAAACCAAGTAATTCATTAGCTTTATTAAAGTCCAATAAACTAAATTTGGTATGAGTGGATGTTATAATAAAATGTAACAATTAATTTTTGAATTAACATTGGATACATCATATTCTTATGAATAATAGATAATTTCATCATTTTGATTAAATTGTTTCATTCAATTAAATTTTCAAAATTAAGACATAATTTAATTTGCATATACTATTGTAATCCAATAGTTATATCCATCTTTCATTTATCTATCTCTAGCAAGACACCAAATTGATATATTTGAACGCCTTGTATGTGGGATAAGGGACCCCATTACATAACAATTTGACTATTTAATTCTATAGAGGTCTACATACCATACCCCTTTCTGGATTCAAACCTATGACCTATTGAGAGTAAACACATGCATTTAACCATTAAACATGTTCACATTTATGTTTACACTTTGTACCTTAGAATATTTTAGTCCTCCCATGTAAGTGAGATCACATATACTAAGTACATTTGTAATTTAAAGAAATATAATATATAAAAATTTCCACTCATTTATCCATTTATTTAGTTCATTAATTTAATATTATGTTAGTAATTTTGTTATGATGATGGTGGTGGTGGTGGTGGTTAACATCCATTGAGACTAAATTTGGTCTATCAAACCTTAAGAAAGGCAAGGAAATTAGTTGAGTTTCTTTAAAATTCTACTTTTGTTCTAAAAAAGATTTAAGAGAAGCATTCCTAAATCATCTTAGTTTTGATGAGTGAAAAGTTTAGGAAGATTAGTATTGTAACAAGTATTTTGAAATTGAGATCTAATGTGGGTGTATGTAAGAAAATATAAGATAAAGTTATTTTTGTCTTCACCCCTCCTAGTTTCACAAAGATGACAAATTCTTTTCACCCACAGTGTTTTAGGAATTATCCAATGCCCTATTTTACTATGGAGCTCACGATAGTTTTTCCTTTTTAAATAACAATGTTGATTTTTTTTTTTAGAGAGAAACTTTTTTTCTTCTAGATTAAGGTTGATCCACTACAAGGAAAATACCTTTTAATGGAGGTTATAGGGAAGGTTTCTAGTGTTACAAAATTGGCAAAAATTGTCAAAAAAACCTCTGCTACAACATATGTTTTCGATAGTGGATGTTTTTGCAGATACTATAACGAAAGTTGGTTATAAATTAAAAACTCTCGGCAACCAGAGGCATTAGCGGATGTTTACAAATCTGTTTTTCTTATAAGCATCGGGTAAGTAAAATATGCAAGCACTGGGGAAATTAAATATTTAAGCACCGGGGCGTTTGTCTTATAAGCATTAGGGCTTTAACATTAAAACGCACTGGGGGATTTGAAAATAATTAAGCATCGAGGCTTTCTGCATAGAATGCACTAGTACATTATTAATAAGAAGGCACATATGATGTATAAAATAATATGTGCCGGTTCATTATAGGAAAAACCCCTCGGTGCATTAAAAATCAAAAGCATTGGTGCTTTGCAGTAGCAAACAAGCACCAATGCTTATCAATAACACAATAGCATCGGTGTGTATTAATAACACATTGGCATCGATGCTTCGTATATTCTTAATGCACCAAAGGCCAATTTTTTAATACAATTTTGGGGTATTAAATTAATATTGAAACCGGTACTAATTGATTACATAAAAGCACCGGTGTGAATTTCATATCAAAAGCATCGGTGAGTTTTAATATTAAACGTGTCGATGGGATTAATAATTAAAATACACCGAGAAACATTGACATGTGATAGTGCAATTATTGTTATTTTTTAATTCCATTATTTATTAAAACATTTGCATATATCTTATATTTTTATTAGTGAATTTGGATATGGTGTCTAGATTAATTTGTTATATCATCTGATTTTGCATCTCTTCATTACAATATTTAGTCATCCATATATTTAATCATCGATGTAACATTTCACAATGACATCATGGACAGCGAAATAGAATAAATTAAAACATATTTTATTATATGAATAAGAGGGTATTTTTCATACAAAATGGGACACTTATCGGTAATCCATTTTCTTTCAATTGGAACACTATTTCCATTACATTAAACAAAAATATTGTATTGATATCCAAATATATTGGTCATCATTCTTAACTGGAAGTGTTGTTAGTGCTTGAGCTACTTCCATGCCTTGGGTTATTTTGCTAAATGTTTGGTTGATTGCCTCGATTTTTTTTCTTCTTCACGTTCCATCTACAAACATACAAATAAACTGTAATGAGTCTATCTACATTGGTGGGAATAATGAAAATTGAAATAAATAATATACAAGAATGTAAAATATAAAAATTTGCACTCATTTATCCATTTATTTATTTCATTAATTTAGTATTATGTTAGTAATTTTGTTATGATGATGATGATGGTGGTAGTGGTGGTGGTTAACATCCATTGAGACTAAATTTGGTCTATCAAACCTTAAGAAAAGTAAAGAAATTAGTTGGGTTTCTTTAAAATTCTAATTTTGTGCTAAAAACGATTTAAGTGAAGCGTTCCTAAATCATCATAGTTTTGATGATTGAAAAGTTTAGGAAGATTAGTATTGTAACAAGTATTTTGAAATTGAGATCTAATGTGGGTTTGTGCAATACAATATAAGAGAAAGTTATTTTTGTCTTCAACCCTCTCACTGTCACAAAGATGACAAATTATTTTGACCCACAATGTTTTAGGAATTATCCAATGCCCTATTTTACTATGGAGCTCATCATAGTTTGTTCTTATTAAATGACAATGTTGACTTTTTTCTTTAAGCTAATCAAAATAGAGAGAATTTTTTTATCTTCTAGATTAGAGTTGATCATCTCCTTATAGTATTTTAATTTTGTTTTATCTTCCAATTCTATATTACACCACAATTTCTTCTTAAATTTAATAAATGAAATAATATGTTTAATATTATCAACAATATTATAAAAAATAAAAGTTTTGAATAAAATGAGCTTCTTTCCTATTGTGTTTCTAACAACATATAACCCAATTGTTAGAAACCCATTTTACAAAGTGTCCTCAAATTAAAAAAAATATAAATATAAAATTTTATTTTCAATCTTTAAGAAATATATTTTGAATGTGAGTAGATATGAAAAAAATAACGATTTCTTATTCATAAAAAAGAGGTTGCATTCTATCAATGTTATAAGAAAATTTCATAAAAATTAGAAAGTAAAACGTATTTACAACTAATAGTTTATTGTAGTAATAGGTATGTAATCATTGGATGATTATGATACTAAGCATGAAAACCAAAGAAAGCATTTTGGGGATTAATGGCTAGAAATGTCCTAGATTTTTTCTTTTTTCCATTTCTTATTCTTGACCTTAATATACTCGCTTGAAGATGATTTCATAGGGACACTCTGTAATTCAAAAAAAAAAATCCATGCAATTCATGGGGAGTACGAGCTCCTTAGCAAAATAAAAGTTATAAAATTCATGAAGTCTCTTCATTCCCCTTAATCCTTAAAGGGGGAACCCTAGTATTCTTGTCTTACTCTTTAGCTTCCAAGGGGAAAGTGATTCCTCAATTGACACTTCTSGACAAAAATTATTAACCTTTTTTGAATTCAATGTGTGTTGATTCTTTGCATCAATTTGGTGCATTTTTTATTGTTTGCATGTCGGTTACCTTCATCATTCAATAGTGATTCCTCATAGTATTTCTAACTTTTTGGTTTTGATTTAGGCCTTTTTTTTCTTGTTGGATGAGCTCACACATTGGAAAAAGCATCCTAAAGATGTCATGTTTGTTGGACAATTCAATATTATCAAAAAGTTGTATTCTCATAATCCAAAACCTAAGTCTATATAATTTTTTCTTGTTTGAGAATCATTTTTCTTGGTAAGTTCTTGTCGATGTCAATATCAACACATATTCGAGTGTACATGTACAATCCCAACTTAATCCTATCAATATATGTTTTCATGTAGTTTCCCAAGGTATTCGTGATATCTTCAAACATCAATAAATTCCAAAAATATAATGGAAATTTTAGGAGGTGATCATAAACAAGCATTTTAATGACTCACATGTAGTATTAGAGTTGAATTTTGGAAACCATCCAAGATAATAAAAAATCCTTCTGTTTCCTAAAATCGTGGACCCGGACTCCTCAAACACTTTGTAATAATCAATAAGATTTGAAAATAGGACAATAAAAGATCCTTTAGATCATATCAGTACCTCACAATGTTTTTTCCAAGTTAAATAGATCCATTAGTACAAACTTGACTTGGGAGGCCAAAAACCATTAAATGTAAATATGAACAAATTTGATTTATAAAATGGGAGTACAATTTTGTGACCTCTTGCTCTGAGACATCCAATAACAATACCTCTTATCATTTCTCTATGATACATGCATTAGGAATAGGAGAGATTAAAGCGTTGGGAGTGGATGGCTTATTTCTAACTGCATCCATGAAAGAAACAAGCTTGGAGGATGAAGGTGAACATTTTCCCACCACTCCTTCATTTAGGCATAAAACCAACAAGAGAATTGAATCCTTGCATATGTTGTAATTTGATCACAAAGGTTAATCATCAAAGTTTTTCCCTTAAAAAAAAATCCATTTCTGGTTCCCTAGATATGCTCTAGTTTGTGCTTTATATCAAACATAGAATTTTTGAATTTTACCCACAAGGTCAAAATTTTCCATGTAGGTGATTTGAACATGATTTAAAAGCATTCTTATTGAGTAAGCATTTCTTCAACCACACAACATGCAATCATTTCAATGAACATAATCGAGAAATAATTCCTTCGAATACTTGGCATGCAAGCATTCCATCAAACACTTGACATGCAAGCATTCCATCAGACACTTGACATTCACCCTATGATACTTTGAGGGATGATTCTAAGTACCAACACAACCCTAGAGCTTTCCCATTTCAAACATAACTATCATAAACAGGTCGAAGATGACGAAGAGGGCATGTTCCCCTCAATAAATGCCAAATACGCTCTTCATGTCGAAGGTCTTCTCGGAAACAAAAACTAGACACGTCGCAACTTCCAAAGTGTAATAGAAAATATTCACTGCAAGGGCATTTGGAATCAAAGGAAAGAACCTCAGGGCATCCATCCGTCTCAACTACAAATATACTCTAATAAGAATATCCCATCGATCATGCTTTGACATAACATTAGTCAAAACAAAAAGGGATGAAATATTTGAAAATGGTTGTTAATTAAAGGGGAATCCAATGAAAAGGTTCAATCTTCTTATATCATTTGAAATGTGCAATAAATATTATCACAATCTTAAAAAGAGACATATTTGAATATGAATATCATTGACATAACTAAAACTTATAAACCTTTGAGTTATATATATTTTTTTAATAAAAAATAATAATCTCTATATAAATATAGAGCATAATAAAAAAAAGTTATATTAATAGATACACATCTAAATATAACAATAAGTTGGAAAGAAAATACTTAAAAGTAATAATAAGTTGGAAAGGAAATACTTAAAAGTAACACTAAGTGTAATGAAAACATTTACATAATCAAAATTTCAATAATAATAAAATTCAATATTTTTGTTTTGCTTATCTATTTAAAATTATAATAAAAAAATATTTTATTTAAATAAAAATAAAATTTATTTTTATATTTTTTAATTTAAAAAATAAAATAAAATTATATTGTGGTTTTCCTCTTAAGGTTTTTCATAGAATTATGATAATATATATGTGTGAGCATATTTATACCTCTTACACATGATATGTAGTGAATC
Organism: Picea mariana; assembly: GCA_032191745.1. NCBI lineage: Eukaryota > Viridiplantae > Streptophyta > Pinopsida > Pinales > Pinaceae > Picea > Picea mariana. The sequence goes on from JASDQU010108345.1 coordinate 68,995, forward strand.
TCTCTCACATTGGCATGCTTTGGCTTTATAAATCCTTAAATTGGAGATGATTTTGAATATAGGTTTTTTAATTCTGCTTTGGCTTTATAAATCCTTAAATTGGAGATGATTTTGAATATATTAATGGGAGTTGATTTTAAACATGTTATGTTTTTTAAGTTTTTTTTTTTTTTTTAAGTTTATTATAATTTAGAATATTTGATATAGACATTAATTTATTATACTAAATTTTATTATGACTTATGAGATTTGGTATAAACATTAATTTATTATACTAAAGTTTATTATGATTTATGAAATTTAGTATAAACAATAATTTATTATACTAAAGTTTATTATAACTTACTAAATTTGATATAGACATCAATTTATTATACTAAATTTTATTAATTAAAATTATTTTAAAAAATATAAAAATAATTTTAATTTCTATTTTTATATATATATAAATTTATAACATATAAATAAATTAAATTTCATATAAAAAATATATATAAAAATATATATTAAAAAAAAAAGTAAATATTTAATTATATATGGATATTTTGTTTATGGATATTTTCAAATATACATCATATCTATTTATATATGTATATTTTATTTATGATATTTTTAAATTTACATTATATCTATTTATATATGTATATTTTATTTATGATATTTTTAAATGTACATTATATCTATTTATATATTATTAAGTGATCATGATATTTAAAATAAAAAAAAAATTAATAATATTATGAATATTTTAATAACTATTATGAAATTCTAAATATTAATTTATTTATTTTTGTTATTATTAGTTTTGTATGTAGTAATTTAGTATATTTTATATTACAATGTATTTATGAAATCACATAAGACATTAATAATCAAAAGTACAAGTTATTTATTCCTACTTTGTTTTAACATATTATGATTCCAATATTTAATTATTATATTTTATTTCTTCAATTTTAATATATTGTGTTTTCAACTAGTTTTATGTTGGTTTCATATTTTCATCTTTAGCATTTATCTTCATCTTCATTTTTCTTATTTAAATTGTTTTGGGATTTTTGAAATTAAAACTTGTAATTATAATATACATCATACAAAGTTGATCAATAATTCTTTAATCACAAATTTTTTACTCCCCCTAAATCATAATTTAGTCCCTAATTCATCTCTTCTTCATCTTCAACTTTATTTTTGTCAACCACTAGAGTTATAATGTATCATCAACAAATTCAAGTCATAATAAAGTTAAATACAAGTACCTCTAATTGCATTCATACCTACTTGAAAGTAGTTTATTCCATAACTCCATGACATATCTATCATCTTAGAAATATCAACTTTACTCATCATAGTCACTAGAGTTTCATGAAAAACATGCATACCTAGAAATTGTTAATCATACATGTTACAATGAAAATTACAATGGAAGATTGTGTGACATTGACATTCCCTTATTTGAATATTACAAAATATTTTAACACTACCAAATAGAATACAAGTGCCTTTAACCATAGTAGATGCCATAATCAAATTTTTTATTATACCACTTTTTTTTTCCATTTTTTATTACACTATCTTTTTTCACATCATGACAAACATTGTAAGGAAGGACAAATTAAACTTTTCATTATACCACTTATTTTTCCATTTTTTTATTAGACTATATTTTTTCACATCTTAACAAACATTATAAAGAAGGACTAAATCATATGTTAAGAAGTACTAAATCATATATTAAATTTTTTTAATTATTTCAAATATTTATAACAAGTCATTTTTTGTTTTTTGTTTTTTTTTCATACTTTTCTTTTATTATTTTATTCCTCTTACATCTACTTATTCTTTTTATGTTTTGTCATTTCACTTTACTTAAATTTATTTTGTCATTTCACTTTACTTACAGTTCTTATGTTATAAGAAATTCAACTTTAAATTAATACTCTTCTTCATATCCATGATATGCCTTTCCTCTTTGTTAATGTAAATAAATCTTCCTTCTTTTTTATGTTATATGAAATTCAACTTTAAATTAATATTCTTCCTATCCATGATAAGTCTTTCCCTTTTGTTAATGTGTATAAACCTTTCTTCTTTCTTATCTTTTATTTATTCTTCATTTGGATTCTTCAACATGTGTATTGTTACACTACATCGCATATGAATAGATTTTATAAAAAAACATTTCTTATTGAAATACACATACTTCCATAAACCTTCTTTCTTATTTCTTCTTTTAAGTTATCTTTTATTTATTCTTCACTTGGATTCTTCAACATTTGTCTTGTTTCACTGCATCCCACATGAATCAATTGTATTAAAAAACATTTCTTATTAAAATACACATACTTCCAGCAACCAATTTCTTATTGGAGTGTATATACTTCCAACAAGGCACACGGCATTAAATTGACAAAGTTCTTTGAAACTCGGGTGATGAGTTGACTTGAATTTTTACACAAAACCCACTCATATTATATAGAATACAGTAATTTCTTTATAATTTTTTTATGTAACAGTGATATAGTCCTTATGAATTTTTATGCAATAGTAAAATGAACATAAAATCTGATCTCACACAATAAAGCTCTTCTAACTTGCATGGAGCTTCCTTGCAACTTCTCAAAGCTCTCTAACTTGCATGGAGCTTCCTTGCAACTTCTCCACCAAAGTACAAAAGTTCTTTTAACTTGCATGGAGCTTCCTTGCAACTTCTCCACCAAAGTACAGAAGTTCTTTTGACTTGCATGGCGCTTCCTTGCAACTTCTCCATCAAAGCACAGAAGTTCTTTTAACGTGTATTAGTATGCGCTTATTGAATATGTCACGTATTAGTCACGTAGTACCACTGAGTAAATCTTTTATATTTTATATATGTTCTTGTTACTCCGGATAAACTATATTCCTCTCTCCCAAAAGACAAAACAAAACAAAACAAAGAAAGGGCAGAGGTGATTTTGTTTCCATCATTTCTCCCAAAAGAGGAGAAAGGAACAGCTTTTAGATCTTATTGTGTGCCACCAGCTTTAAGCAAAACCGGCTACAGAGTACCTTCATGGCATTACATGTCAACATACCATAATATGTGAAGACAAAAATGTCTAGATTCATTGTAATATTGTATCGGAGGAAAAAGGAACAGGTTTTAGATCTTAATGTGTTCCAGCAGCTTTAAGAAAAAACGGCTACAGAGTTCCTTCATCGCATTACATACCATAGTGCGTGAAGACAAAAATGTCTAGATTCATAGCAATATTGTATCGTTTTGAATTTCTTTTAGAATTCAGTCACAGAGCAGTATCTTAAGATTAGCTTCTCTCGCAGCCTTTAATAATGTAAACATTACTAAATGGTTACAGGGTAGAGGAATGAATAAGCGAAATCCGGTTTACAGAGAAATGAATAAACGAAATATAGGATCCAACAATTCTTACCCTAATTTGAACTCGAGTGCTCGCCATCTTATCCATCAACTGTAAAATTAGGTTTAGTGTCCATCAATATATATATAAATTAGGTTTGATGTCAATCAAAATATATATACGCACTTTGCTGGGCTTCTATTGAACGGCTGAGGAAGATGTAAAATGCGTGAGAGGTCACGGGGTAGTTTGGGTACATATACGGTCTTCTTGGTCTCCATTTTTATTGATTTCTTTTTACCAAAAGAACTATGATATTGTATGGTTGTATGAATTTTTATTTTTAAGTATCAGAAAAGAATGCATCAATATCGTTACTGTACCAGTAGCCGGGATAGTACACAGCCGTCTCGTGCTTGTGCATGTGCAGACGAAAACAAGATGTGTAAGACTGTTAATATTTGCCAGTTCAGTTCAGTCCAGACCAGTACTTGGTATCAAATTCCTTTTATGCGTGTATTGTGTGATAGGCCATGTGATATCTAAGGGCCTAAGGCTGAGGAGCCTTAGAGATACGGAGAGCTACCATCCGTAGGAGATCCCAACTGATGAGGTTGACGTATTGTCGAAAGGTGCTTGAGACGTGACCGACTGAGCAAAACCCGCGAACACGGAGTCCACGGAGCCGTGGAAGACAAGGCGGAGGAAGCTTCATGGAAAGAGGCTCAGATGGGAATGTGGGAACTTGGTCTGGACGTCCAAACAAACAGCAATTCCCACTCTACAATTATCTGTCCAAACAACAGCAATTTCCACTGACGTGCTACAAGTCGACAGTTGAACTGATATCTGACCTATTTCAACATTCCAGCTGAAAGGACTCTACATTATTTACTGACAACGATCTTGTCATTTTGTACAAGTTGCTCTCAAATTTAATATCCATCAAAATCATGTTTGCAGTCCATAGTACAAACGAACGTACCAAGATGCATTTATAGTCGAACGTACAAAAGTTTGAAGATGCATTATATGAAGTGATTAGTTTGTAGAGTTGGTGATTAACTTTTTATTGGAAAGCTATAAAGTGGTAATGCCCGTATGCCTTCATAAATGAAAATCCTGTAGATAGTAGATACACTGTTACTGATACACAACCCGCTTGAAGGAATTTCAGTTACTAGAAAAGGCACTCCAATTGGAATAACAAGGCATGAAACTTTTTCATAATATGTATTGTTTCCTTCTTTATAAATTGTATTAGGTTTTATTTCTTTTTACCCACAATTTTTTGAAAGTTGTATTAGGTTTTATTACAGCTTGAGTGGGTCTAATGATTAAGAACATGTATTTCTTTTTAAGAGGTCACAGGTTCAAATCCAAAGGGGGTAGAGTAGCTGGCTTGGCCGTGACCTTAAAAATAGATTATTATATTTGGTGTGTTGGCTTGACCATGACCTTAAAAATAAATTATTATTATTATTATTATTTCTTTTTATCCACAATTTCTTGAAATTTAAAAAAAAATTAAATATCCAATTTGCACTCTTTAAAGTTGTATTAAGTTTTATTTCTTTTTACTCACAATCTCTTGAAATTTAAAAGGAATTTAAGTATCCAATTTGAACAATAAAGTACGAAACTTTTTCATAATAAAATTATATTATAATATTATTATATTATAATGTATTTTCCTTAAGTTTTATTCTCTTTTAATCATAATTTCTTGAAATTTAAAAGAAATGGAAGCATACGAAACATGTATATGTTTATATAAAAGAAATGGAAGCATCCAAAACATGTATATGTTTATAGTTTGGAGCATTTTTCAAAATTAATGATTTACAAATAAAAATATTAACTATAGTTTTTGTTTATAAATATTATATATATATTAAAATCATGTATATGTTTATAGTTTTGGKGCATTTTCCAAAATTAATCAATTATAAATAAATATTATTATGTATTTTTTGTTTAATAAATATTTTTAGGGAGGGGTACATTTATTGGAAATGGACACAATTAATTACCTTTTAATCTTAAATCCTAATGATGGCTAACAATTGAAGATGTTGACATATTTTTAGTCATCCTCCCAAATCAATAAATATGATTTATTGTTCATAACTTACTTGCATACAATGCATCCCTTAACTTGTTTACATTTTTACATTTACCTAATAATATTAAAAAATTATTGTAATGTCATATAATTGCCACTTTAATAAGATTAACAAGGATTAATATCTCATTACCATCATTGTGCCAAGCCATTAGTTTTTTTAAGTATGAATATGCCACTTTAAGAGGATTAACAAGGATTAATATCCCATTGCCATCATTGTCCCAAGCCATTAGTTTTTTTAAGTATGAATAGTGGCATAGCCTTCTTAAATTTATGGCTATATATGGCATTTCAATTCGGGTTTCTCAATTTATGTCCACATCTCTAGTTTCTCATCATATACATGTAGTTACAATTTCTATATTAAGATTGTARAGGAATTTATGATTTCTAAGTTATCTCATTTATTATGATTTCTAAGTTATCTACATATTATTATTGTACACSAATTGCAGACCTATTGCATACATTTGGAGCACAAATAGGATTACACACTTGGAAAAAGGCTAAAGTAAGATATTCTTCTCTATCTTTAAAATTTAGGGAAATGATTTCTTTGGATTATGATCTCTAATATAAACATGGATTTAGGTATTAGGTTTTGGGTCAACCATTGAACCCACGATCACCATTGAATGAACTTGGATGCGAAGCTGGGTGGGTGCAAAGTGATCTATTTTGTAGGAGTTTCAATGCTTTATTATGAGATGTAGGAGTTTCAATGCTTTATTATGAGCTTAAAATGAGTAATGGTTTTTAAACTCTAAATAATAAAGTAAGAAGAGTAACATCTATTTCATAAATAAATATAAAAAAATTGATAAAAACTATATACATGGAAAAATTATATTACTAGGTTAAATAAATAACATTGTATTTTGTATTATTAAATGTTTATAGTTAGTTATGTAGTTTTAGTATAATGGTTAACTTACATTTTTTTTATATAAATTTTTATTTTATTTTATTTTTGGATAATCTTAGATATAAATGTATAAATTCACAATCTTTATATATATATATAGATAGATAGATAGATTATTTACCTAACTACAAAATAAGTAAATATTTGTATTAGGTTTTTTTTTTTTTATCCAAAATTTTTTGAAATTTAAAAGAGTTTAAATATCCAATTTGAAACATTTTTCAAAATTAATCATTTACAAATAAATATTACTATGTAAATTTTGTTTACTAAATATTATATATATTAAAATTAGTAATGAATTTTGAACTCATAATTGTTTTTACTAAATATTATAATATTAAAATTAGTAATGGATTTTGAACTGTAATAAAGGTAAGAAAAATAACATCTATTTTATAAATAAATCCAAAAGTAAAAACTATATACATGAAAAAATTGTATTACTAACTTAAACAAATAACATTTAATTTTGTATTATTAAATGTTTAT
>JASDQU010108345.1:86954-105309 GCA_032191745.1 Picea mariana
AAAAACCCATCCCCAGGGAACCAAAAAACTAGCTCCAAGGACTGTCAAGTTGAGAGGTCAGCCCCTAAGTAAGAAGACTCCAAAGAAGAGTCAATAATAGTGCCTACAACTCATGACACTCTCCAACAGTTGTATGATTGAAAGTCTGAGGTCCAAAAACACTCAAAGTGACCTCCCTGAGTTGCTTACAACCACAGGACACGAACCTTACACTATCTCTACTAACTCCAACTCTAGAAGCGCTTGCCATCTCCAAACGGTTCAAAATTCACTACAAAGGTTAAGGGTTTCATTGTAACGGGCATTTGCAGTTTTCGTGGTAGCCTCCTGTTCCTCATGGCAACTTTCCCCCCCTTGGAGCATGTTGCGCAAGAAAAAAGGAAAGAGACGAGTGGCACCCTTGGAGCACATAGTGCATCCTGAAGGGAACACCGTGTTTTTAACTAATAAGTGAATAAACCTAGACAACCTTAGAACGAATGATGTGATAAGAATGATTTAAAAACAAATTCCCTAATAAAAATGTTGCTCAGCCTAAGAATTTAAAATCTAGGTCTAAGTGATACTCGTGGTAAAAAAATAATAATATAATCATAATTAAACATGTGACAAGAAGGGGGTAAGCAATTCAACTAATTTATTAAAATCAAATTACTTTGGGGGATTAAAATTTTTTAAAAGGGGGGAAATGATTGTTTTGTTACATATGTTAATTAAGCTTTATTAATTAAAAGAAAAAGGGGTAAAAGGTAATTTTTCTACACTTACTAATTTGAGTTTTAGATAAAAAGGGAAAAGAGGGAAACTTAAAAGAAATAGGAAGCTAAGGGAAAAAGGGGAAACATAAAGAAAAAGGGAAACATAAGGAAAAAGCAGAATAACTAACTTAGTAAGGAATCTTGCCTTTAAGAACTTTCTAAATTGAACTCAACTAGGAATTTAGTAAGGGCGTAAGTCATTAAAATGTGTAAGGGAATATGGGGACACCTAGGAGTGATTCTAGGAATGCTTTTAGGTGGGTGAGGGAAATAGGAGTAATTAAATAATTAATTAAATTAATTTTTGGTGCAACTAAGGGGATGGGTGACATGTGTACGGGGGAGGTTTTCCTGAATTAAATTATTGAAAAATAAATTAAATGGGAATTTGGGAAAGAAATCACTTAGAAACTCTATATAAAGGATGGAGGAGGAGGAGTATGGATCTCGTATTTTATGCGTAAGGTTACGCTATAGAATTTATGTCTTGACTGACTTATCTTGTGGGAGTTGGGATACCCAGCTTAGGTAATGAGTGGTAGCTTGACCTTGCGAGGCGAGTTGGTTCCTAGTTATTCTTTGGTTTAGTGTGCGTGGCCCCTTTGCGGCTTGGGGGGCTCAGGGGGAAGAAGAGTACCCCTAGCGTTGGCTGGGAGTTACTGGTGAAGTCACATCGGTCGCCAAGCGAGAGCTAGAGAGAACGTGTGTGGGACAACGACTCTAAGTTGTCACCTTGGGGTACGGTACACCTGCGTTTATTTGAATGGTAGATAAATATTTCTTTGCACTTTCATTTTTGTACTTTTAATTCTATAAAGAAAGTTTTTTACTTAGCATTTTTAATAGAGAACTTAATTTCAACCTATCTTTATGCTTGCTACATTGAATTGATTCCCTTGGCAACTGATCCCTGATTGCTATGACTATTGGTCTGTTTTAATGAATATTATGAAGAGTTTGTGCTTATCTTTCGCCCTCATCCCTAGATCATCAGTCCAAGCCTAAGCAGTCGGCCAGGACCCGAATCGACGATCGTCACTTCGGTGTTAATAGACCTATAGATCCTAATGCCCTACTTTTCTGTGCATGGATGATGATCGAAGGATAGTTTTCCTGGCTGTCTGCCCCTATTTAAATACCTCTTTGTATTGTTTATCTTTCCTCCCCGCGAACCACTTAATATCCTATGTGTTTGATCTTTGTGTTTGCTTGGGCTCTCCATTGATATCACCTCTGTGTTCTAAATGATCTCAGCGTTGATCATTGTGTCTCATTAATATTTGCATTTTCAATACATTCAACCACGATTTTTCTTTGCAAATGATTACATTTCGATGGCGAGATTGCTCTGTGTTTTTAATCCTTCTGGCCTACGAATTGTCCTCTGCAATTTATTACATTTCATTGGGGAATTTACCTTGCGATTTTACCCTTTATTTATAGATTTATTGACTGTGATTTTTCCCTATTTATTGACTGCGATTTTCGTGATAAAACTTAGTGCCCTTCTTATGTTAAAACTCAACAATTTATGATACCTTGACAATGATTTTATACTGCAATTTACCTTGATACTACGATTTGGAACTCTGATTGATACTTTATAATGAGTGAATTTATATCTTCTCGGTGAAATCAGCATGCTTTGCATTTTTAATATGTTAACTCAATGTTTTAATATCGTGTGATTGCAAATTTATATCTGCTCTTCGAAATTGGCATGCTTTGCGTACTTAATATGTTAAATCAACGTTTTAATATCGTATGATTGTGAACTTATATCTTCTCTGTGAATTGCTTCTCTATGAGTTTATGTCTGCAAAACCATACAGGTGTCTACGAATTTATTCATATGTCTACGATTTTATCTTGGTGAATTTACCACTGGGGTTTTACCTCAACAATATCATAGCAACAAGTACCTTTAAATTCCTTTCGAAATTCCTTCTACTTTTGTTAATCCTTTACAAGATAGTGATATTAATAGACGAGATCTAGATTGGGTAGCGATTTAATTGTTGAAGGTAAATTATGGATAATGATTTTCATTGTGATACCTAATCTTTTACCAGCAAATTTCGTTGCGATATGCCTGTGTGATACTAGCGAATTGTTATTATTATTATAATATATATATATATCAGCACAACAATATATCAGCACTATTATTATGGACAACGATTATATAGCGACTTAATTAGAAAACATTTATATTTGGTTACAACGTTACACAACTCCTACAGCCATTTATTAATACACACTACAGATACAACGCCTACAACCATTTATTAATACACCCTAGTGATACAGTACAACCATGGTATGTTCAAATTGTTCTCTCTACCAGAACATATGTTGACTTACGTATGCCAATTCAAACTATTCTATTGAAAGGTTTTTGTTTCACATAACTTATAACATGTAAGTAAGCATTCTAACTTCATAACTTTCTTTTTCAATATTCTAGCCCTTGATTCGTTGGTCAACGCGAAGGAGTTTCTTTTACATGCAATTGCTCTTTGACATTGATTGTACATTTGTGTTTGGATATGGACATACCTAAAAAGTTGACATGGACATCAATTTAAAGTAACTAGCCATACATTGGGCACATTCCCATGCAATTCACTTGAGGAACAAACTTTCATGCATCTCACATTGTATAAATGATTTCCCTTTTGGTTGGGTTAAGAATAGTCCATTCACCACTTAAGAGGAGTTGGAACTTTCTAATTTCTTGAAGGTGATAGGGTCCTTATGTGTTTGGTTGCGCATTGATAGAATTGGGTTGAAGGGGTTGTTTCCTTAATTTAATCCCTTGTCATTGACAGGCCTTCACTAGTGCAGTCTATATCATTAAGTTTTATTTAAAAAGGAAGGTGTTAATGGATCTACATCATCATTCATGCGAGGATAAGGGTTAAATTTTATCTTCACACACCCTTTTTGTTCATTCATAATTAACTTGCACCTCATGTAATTCGATTGATGTGATGTGTGCGTATGATAACTTGGCCTTGGGACATGTGCTTCTGATGATGATGAGGTGATAATCGAATTGATATTTTGTAAATCACACTATAGTTCTTGACGGTGGTTGTTCCTCACTCGCTGTGAAGATTCAGGTTACCCATGTCACTTGTTTTTAGTTGTGTCTGGTTTACCTTGATGTTGTCCCTTAGCTTAATCATTTTTTTGTCTAATTGATTTTCGCATGTTGCACCAGTCGCACGATGTGCTAAGTATGCCTGATTGTTTTGTTGTCGGTTGCCTGACTTGCTTGTGTTGTTTTCATCGTCAAGTTGTGTTGATTAATTATCGTCGTTGTTTCCTTCCTTCTTAAAACAAAAAAACAATTGCACTCACTTTGCGTCGCTTGTGGACGTAACAATGGGACCGTTACATATGGTATCAGAGCGGGTTCAACCCTGCGACTATGGATCGTCAAGCTTTCCATTGCAATAAACCCTTGATTTTTAACCTAGCACTAATTAAAACCTTAACATATCCATGCGGTGATCTCAATTAGAGGATGCCACAGAGGTTTGTGGCATGGTATTGTGGAAGGAGGTGCAACGCCTCAAGAGGTGCCTGCATCTTCGGAATCTAACCCCCAAGGGGAAGAAGAAGTCCTTGGGCTGGAGTCAATTTTTATAAGGGATGACGATGGTCTGACAAGGTCCTTCCAGAGATTGTCAGAGGCCTTGATTCACCATCTATACTGAGATAAAGCTAGAGCACTTGTACCCCGGAGGGTCCGCAATGCGCCCAACCCGTACCGTTAGTATTCATTGTAAACTTGAGAAGGTCAAATTTCCCGAGTCTTTGGTGCCCCGGATGACGCAGCCGTCGAGGCATGGGGGAGACTATGGAGATGTGATTTTCACTTTGCGAATATACTTCCAACACAAAGATCTGCATGGAGGTCTTCAACTAAAGGGGAGCACTCTTCTATGGTGGAAGACGCTCCTGTTGTTTTTGAACGTGACCATCGAAGACATGTCATGGGAACTATTTGAGGAAGGGTTCCAGGAGAGGAATCTTTCTGAGGAATTCATGAGCATCATGTCAAGGAGTTCAATGCCTTGCGACATGGTAGTCGTACAGTGCCTGAGTATGAGGCCCATTTTTGGAGATGCTTTGGTATGCTATGCACCTTTTTACTAAGAAACTTAAGGTCAACAAGCTCGTGTTGGCCTCAATATTAGGATCCAACTTCTACTTCGGGTACCAGGCTTACTGGACCGAAGAAAGTGTGTTGGAATGTGGGGAGCGACATTACCAGCATGACTAGCCTATGGAAAGGATCGGAGCTCTGGATCAGTCGCACCCATTACCGTGGGATTTTTGGGCAAGGCCCATTGGATTCATGCAACAGTGAGTAAATTCTAGGAAGAGCACTAGTCGAATGTGCTCGATACGTCAGATACCGTCACTAACCAAACCCTAAGTATTTTGATAGATCTTGGTGCTACCGAAGGTTTTTATTTCTAGTGCGATGCTAAAAAGAATTAAGGTTAAGGAAGTCGAACAGGATGAGTTTATATTTGTAGAGATGGGTGCGAGAGCCAAATAGAAGGTTGGTAGGAGGGTTACGGTTTGTACCCTTAACCAGGGAGAGTTTGTCCCTAGGGCCAACCTGTACGTCACAATCTTAGGATCTTATGATGTCGTGATCGGTATGGACTGGTTGGAATCGCATGAGGCAATACTCAAATGTAAGACAAAACAGTTGATCTTGGTCAATGATGAGGGATAGAGACGTGTGATTGTAGGAAGAAACCAAGGAGTTTCCTTGAGGTTCATCTCTTCCTTGCAACTACAGAAGAACATGCGCAAGGGATGTAAGCTTTATGCGATCTTTGCATTAAATGATAAGGGAGTATCAGAAGGTCTAGAACACCTTCCTATGGTGTGAGAGTTTGCGGGCGTCTTCCTAGAGGAGTTACTTGGGATGTCGCCAGAGAGGGAATTGGAGTTTACCATAGACCTGAAACCAAGTACAAAACCGATAGCAAGAACACCTTATTGGATGTCGACCCCAGAGTTACAAGTGTTGAGAATGCAACTGAAGGAGTTGTTGGACCTAGGAATTATACGTCCTAGTGTGCCACCATAGGGTGTGCATGTTGAGTATGAAACAAAGAGGTGATAATGGGAACCCTTGTCTGATTCCCCTTCCGCTTCTGAAAAAATCAATAGCCTCCCCATTAATAAGGACAACAAAAGATGAAGAATTCATACAAGACATGAACCAATTGGCCAAATGTAACCCCATCCCAACTTTCAGAAGGATCATTTTAAGAAGGTCCCAGTCAATGCAATCGTAGGATTTCTTTAAGTCCAGTTTTAAGACAAGTTCTTTTAACTTCTTCATTTTAATACTGTGGAGGCTTTCATGAGCCGTCCTGATTGCATCTTGTATATGCCTACCTTCCAGGAATCCCATCTGTTCATGAGATATTGACTTTGACAAAAAGGGTTTGATATGGTTGGCAATGAATTTTGAAATAAGATTGTAACATAGGTTGCAAAGGGAAATAGGAAGGAAGTCCTCGAAAGTTTTTGGATTAGTGGCCTTCGGGATCAATGTCAAAAAGGTTGAATTTAGGCCACCAAAATTTTTTCATAAAATTCTAGATTCTTCCACCATCGCTAAGATATCCTCACCGACTAGATCAAAGAAAAAAATAAAAAAATTTGTTGACCACTCGTCAGATCCTGGACTTTTTTCCTTCTTACAATGAAATAGTATTGATTACAATTCAACCAAAGTGATAGGGTTGTACAATGTATTCTTTTCATATTCATCAACCATACGTGGGAATCGGTCTATCAGTTTACATTGTTGATCTATATTTAATGTGGAAGATTCTCTATAGAACTACTTATAATAATGGACTGCTTCATTTTTAATTCCCATTTGATCCACCACAGTATCACCAACATCCCTTTTTATTTCCCAAATATGTTTTTTGACTCTGTTATGACTAGCGATCTTATGAAAATATTTTGTATTCCTATCTTCGCCTACCATCCAGAGTGCCCTACTGCACAAGCGCCATTTCTCTTCATCAATTCTTAAAAGCTCGTTTCTCTCAATTTCCAAACACCTCAATGTTTCCTTTGCTCCTACCTCATTATAGTCACTACTCAGAATATAAAAGTATTTTTTAATTTCTTCTTCGATCAACATCAATTTAGCTTTGTTCTTTGCCTTTAGGTCTTTGTTCCATTTTTTAGTAACTTTTTTTAGCTCCTGTAATTTCTAGATTATTCTCTTCTGTTTGCCTCTTTATGGAAGATAAATCCGGTCTTTCCATACTCTTTCCACAATAGTTGTAAATTCCTTTTCACAAATCCAATGTTCATTAAATTTAAAAGGAAAAACATTATATGTTGGTGGCAGATCCAACTATAAGATAATTGGGGAATGGTCAGAAATAAATGGCAGCTCGACCCATGACCTGTAAAATCCAACGTCCAATAATAGATTTTCAGCTACTAAACATCTATCTAATCTCCTCGAAATTGCTTCCTTCCTTTGACATCCATTCCTCCACGTTGGCACCGGTTTCGCTAGTTTTATATCAATTAGATGATTTGATGTAAATAGATCATTGTAATAGCCATCCACTAAACCAGTTCGATTCCCACCCCAAGCCTCTTCTGGAGAGAGAAGGGGATTAAAGTCCCCAACCATTATTAAGTTTTTTAAAGTAAGGATACCACTGTCATCCATAGCTTTCCAGAAAGAAGTTTGGTTGGTACAAGGTGCATAAATATTGAGTAAGGCTACAACCCTATTATAAATAACACTCCTACCTAATAATAAAATGCCCCCCACTATGAGATAAGGATCTAGATCGAATAGAAATGGGTCACAAGAAGCCAATAATCTACCAGAGGTTCCCACAGAACTTACCGAGCATACCGGTCATGCCGGTCTGAAGGAAAGTAAAAAATCCCTTATTTTCTAAGCAGAGACTAATGTTTCTTGGAAAAAAATAATCTTCGGTCGAGTAAGTGCCAAAAAATGTCAAATAGAAGAATCTTTTAGGGTGCCTCCATTCCCTCGAATGTTTAAGGAGAGAAGTATCATTACTTTTCCCTCACCAAGGCTTTCACTGCTCTAAGAGGCCCAGTATCACTGGAAGAAGGGGCTAACTTTGTAATCTTCACCGAGTTCTATAACTAGTTTTTCTGGAAGCTTCTCGTTTTGATGGGAGAGATCTCAAATCCTAAACCCCTTGACCAATCAAATTCTCTCCCTTGGCTTGCCTGTTTATTCTTGGAATTATTATTCCTAGAAGACTCTCCATGATCAATGCAAGTCCTCCCCAAATACGTGGGTAGTTTAATGGCATGTTCATTATCCTTAATGAAAGGAATCAATGAATATAATACAATAGTGAGTGTGCTCTTAGCCTCCTCTAGTTATTTAGAACCCACCTCCAACAACAATTTGTTTGTGACAGGGAAAGTAGGGTTGCGGAGGGCCTCGGACACCCTTGCCTCACCCCCTTGCCCGTCTGGAAATAAAGGGCCAACTACATTTCTGAAGGATGGAGAGGAAGCACGACTCAGAGCTAGTCGATCAAAAACTGTAATATCCCATTCTAAACTAGTAAGTTGTTGCTCATTCGTCTCATCCCCTTGCAAGTCTAGAAATGAATGACCAACTACATTTGTGAAGGAGGGAGAGGCAACACGACTCGCATCTAGTAGGTCGGTAACTGTAAAAAAGGGCCTAACCTCTTCCACACCAGAATGTTGTTTCTTAATACCATGACTATGAATAACTTGTGACCCCTCACCTACCCCTTTACAACCGGTAGTGGTTCATAATAGCCAGTCAGAGCTATCAACTGCTTCCTTTTCCCACTCAGAAAGAGAAGAAAAGAGTGAAGGGAAGAGTTGTTTTAACTTATCCAAAAGAGTGTTTTATGGTTCCGAAGGATGTTTAGTCGCAGCTATAGAGTAGAAAGGAACAACCCCTAATGAAGCATCTTCATCCATATAAGCCAGAGGATATTCCTAGAGCAATGTTTCTTCGGACATATCCTCAGTGACTTTACCGAGGCATTCCCTTCGAAGGTGGCCAATACAATGACACCAGTTGCATCTGAAAGGGATGCCTTGATAATCTAAATGTTGTTTAGTGTGATGGCCTCACCACTCTATGTTCATCACTTCAGGCAATCCTTCATGTAGATCGATCTCCACCACTATCCTACCCACTTTTCTTGATGATGACTCCAAAGACGAAGAATCCAATGTAATAAAACACCCCAAAGCATTTCCAACAGCCTTGAGGGCCCCCACATTCTAAATATGCAAGGGTAGTGTAGGAAATAATACCCACAGGTGCCTATGTTGGAAGTATTCAGTGGCAGGATCAAAAGCCACCCTCCACCTTTTCAACATCAGTGTACTCTGCCCTAGTACCTAGAACCTGTCCAGTAACACAGTAGCATCTTCCAGAGTTATGTAGATAAAACCCATCCACCCTATCTCAGGAGAGTATTCGAGGATAGGTTTCCATGTTTTTTGCATCCAAGTTGAGACAGAGCAATCTGCTAGATAGGAGTAAGAAATTCTTCCTACCAACTCACACATGGCTAGCCTGCAAGTCTCTTCTAGGACTACATCTCCTAGAACCATCCTCCCCACTCTCTTGTTTGGTTTCCACACCCTTTTATGAATGCCAGTCTGAAAACCTTTTAGTGGAGGAGCCCTAACCCCGCCTTCCAGTTCTCCACCTTTATCCCATTTTCTACAGTGGTGCATCGAATCCATGGGGAGTTGGGGGACCGAAGAATGAAATGTTGTAGGTGGGCCAACACCAAGTGATGAAGGATAGAAAAAAGATTGTTCCTGGAATTTACYTGAAGCCAGAGAGTGCTTAGAAATGAAAGAATCACTAATGGAAGGAAAAGAAGTATCAATAAAAGGTATGGGTCCAAAAGAAGCTCCATCCCTGTCTGCCTTACTGAAAAGTCCTAAACCGTGGMACTCTTCCTCATCTTGTGGGTCCATAAGAGTTGTGACATCTTGAGTAACGCCAACAATYGTTCCCCGGTTCATAGTGTAATCTCAATGACATGCTAAGCCAAATAAAACAGAAAGTATTTAATCCCAAKGGAGACAAAGATGTCATAAGAAGAAAAAAAATCCCAATGAACGAAGCTTGCCACTGGAATCCTAGACAATGTAAAAACCCAAAAATAAGTCATTATAGACTGATGTGTATTCCCAATTAGTTAAAGAAACAATCAAAGAAACAGGTTCACAAAACGAGGGGAAGAAAGGATAAAAAACCCATCCCCAGGGAACCAAAAAACCAGCTCCAGGGACTGTCAAGTCAAGAGGTCAATCCCTAAGTAAGAAGACTCCAAAGCAGAGTCAATAACAGAGCCTACAACTCATGATGCTCTCCAACAGTTGTATGATTGAAAGTCTGAGGTCCAAAAACACTCAAAGCGACCTCCTTGAGTTACTTACAACCACAGGACACGAACCTTACACTATCTCTACTAACTCCGACTCTGGAAGTGCTTGCCATCTCCAAACGGTTCAAAATTCACTACAAAGGTTAAGGGTTTCAATGTAATGGGCATTTGCAGGTTTCATGGTAGCCTCCGCTTCCTCATGGCAAGTTTTCCCCCCTTAATCTACTTGTTTCACTTGTTTAATCCAATGTGCATTTCTTTTTATATAAATTTTGATTTTTATCTGTATTTTTGTTTTATTTTATTTTTCTATAATCTTAAATATAAATGCATAAATACAATAAACCACCTCTATATAGAATTTATGTGAAAAAAACAAAATATAAATAAGAAAAAATTTAATAATCAATCCATTTATTTTATAATTGTAAAACAATACAACATAAAAACATAAGAATGCACACTAAATTATACATGTGAATAACCATGGGGGTTACACCCGAGAGATAGTTCTTGCTACTTAAAACACCATATTACACAAAAATAGGAGGAGAAAATTGTTGTTGTTGCATGTTCATAAGAATGCAAACTAAATTATACATGTGAATAAACATGGGGTTACACCTTTTCCATTATAAACAAAAGTAGTTCTTACTACTTACAACACCATACTACACAAAAATATGAGGAGAAAACTGTTGTTGTTGCATGTTCAATGGAAATATACTAGCACAACCACAATTACGTGGCTGATTAACGTCGAAAGGCATATTAAAACGAAACACGTTCAACACAGAAATTAAACGGAACTCCCCCAGCACAAAAATGAAACGAAACGCGGCCACCACTCTGTGTGAATATCTTAATATTTTTTAATCAAGTAGATGTGGCAATAAGTTAGTGAACACAGTAATTTTTAAACATGATTAGGTAAATGTTAAAAAGTAAACATATAAACAGATGTCTTTATAACAGCTCGGAAGTTAATGAATGAAATCAGAGCCATTCATTTATTGTGACGACTAAGAATATTCTAGGCATATTTAATCTCGTCCATTAAAAACGTATTAAGAACTAAAAACCTATTAAAAGTGCCCATTGTCAATAGGTGTACACCTTTCGGCGTAAATATGGATAAAGAAGACAATAAAATTAGTACCAAATCATGAATGAAAACAAAATATGAAAAATGCTCTAGTTGTTGCCAACATATTCTTTTAGGTTTTCGTTAAAGCTAACTTAATTTATAAATAGTTTAGGTGTCGTACATTATGATCTAACAATCATTCCCACATTACTAACTTTATTTATAATAATCTTGATTTTAAGAGGAAAGGCATACGGGTTGTCAATGATACCATGCCAATAAAATTGAAGTAAAAGATGTACACCCACAAAAGTTATTAAAGACATAAATCTGTGTGTTGAAATTTAAACTAAGTTTAATGATAAGGGGTTCAATGCACATAAAATGTTAAATTTTTAAATTTTTTTGGAAAGTTCAATAATGTCACAATCTCTAAGTAAATTTTCTTCCTATTTCTGTGCCAAAGAATAATTCAAGCACAAATTTTACTATGAATAAAGGTGATTGTATTGCATAATCAACTCAAAAGTGGAGAATATTTTTGAACCCGCTAGGAAATGATGAAAGTATAAGCACATTTGCAAATGGAGTTGTGATGAGAACTTTAGATTCCTTTTATGTTTCAAAAGAACTTTAGAAGGCACTCATCAAAAATGGTGATTTAAATCTCTCCATGATTGTGTTTTAGAATCACTTTAGAAGTGACATGTAAATTAGAATCCTATGTATGAAAATATATATGCAAGGCAATGAGTTGGCATAATTCCATGACATTATTAGAGCACCAACTAGTTGTTGATTGTGATTAGCGAAATCAACAACTAGTCAAGAACATACTTGTGTGACAAGTGGTTGTGTTATCTGACTACTATCACAATAACATCTAGGTGCGCCCACAATTCCCCATACATGACACACAAGGTAAGATGAGGTTTCAAACTAGTGAATTCACATAACATAGTGCCTTAACAGTACACTCCATCATCGATTTCCCTATGCCTCGGAGACATGCATCGTTACATATTAGGAGATGGGAAATCATTGATTATTCAATCCAAAATACAAAACTTCAAAATCTACAAAATTCTAATTGCGCACACTAAGTGAACTTATTCTTTGAGGACACTTTCTTGCAAGTGACCCTGATTATGATACTATTGGCCATTTGATTTTGATTATGAGGCATTATGGATGTGATCATTTTTTGTATTTACATAGACAAGTGCTATTGACTAGGTTCTCCTGAGTGTGTAGAATTTTGGACCTCAAGGATGTAGAGGCATCGATGAAACCCCTTGGACTCTGGATCGAGTCAGGGAGTGAACTATTGGGGTTTTTTTGTTGTTGATATGACATATGCACATCTGATTAGATGTTATGATGATTGATTTTATTTCTGACATGATTCGTTGATGATGCAGGCTGACGATAGCTTGTCGACCAGACTCACATGTAGAGTAGAGTGGTCATGCACGACAACCAGAGACGTTGAGGGAGAGGTGTGTACAACATCCCTGCCACAGCCTACTAGCACTCCCGCTGTGGCTCGAACTGTAGGTTAATGATTACCTAGTTCGAGAAGACCCATGATACCGTGAGGGTAGACTGCGACAATCACTCATGATGATTCTAAGGGGCATGCAATAAGGCAGGGGCCTTATTCTTTAAAGGTCCTTAGTCTCCCACAAGATCACCTGGAGGAGTTTTGACTCTAGGGGTTTTTGATCTCTACCAAGCTATTCAAAAGGCGAGTGGCACCCTTGGAGTACGCAGTGCATCTTGAAGGACACATCGTGCAAGAAAAAAGGAAAGCAGTGAGTGGCACCCTTGGAGCACCTAGTGTGTCCTGAAGGGAACGTGTTTTTAACTAATAAGTGAATAAACCTAGATGGCCTTAGAACGAATGATGTGATAAGAATTATTTAAAAACAAATTCCCTAATAAAAATGTCGCCCAGCCTAGGAAATTAAAATTTAGGTCTAAGTGATACTTATGGCAAAAAAATAATAATATAATCATAATTAAACATGTGACGAGAAGGGGGTAAGCAATTCAACTAATTTATTAAAATCAAATTACTTTGGGGGATTAAAATTTTTAAAAAGGGGGGAAATTATTGTTTTGTTACATATGCTAATTCAGATTTATTAATTAAAAGAAAAAGGGGTAAAAGGTAATTTTTCTACACTTACTAATTTGAGTTTTAGATAAAAAGGGAAACGAGGGAAACTTAAAAGAAACAGGAAGCTAAGGGAAAAAGGGGAAATATAAATAAAAAGGGAAACATAAGGAAAAAGCAGAATGACTAAATTAGTAAGGAATCTTGCCTTTAAGAACTTTCTAAATTGAGCTCAACTAGGAATTTAGTAGGGGCGTAAGTCATTAAAATGTGTAAGGGAATATGGGGACACCTAGGAGAGATTCTAGGAATTTTTTTAGGCGGGTGAGGGAAATAGAAGTAATTTACACTTACTAATTTGAGTTTTAGATAAAAAGGGAAACGAGGGAAACTTAAAAGAAACAGGAAGCTAAGGGAAAAAGGGGAAATATAAATAAAAAGGGAAACATAAGGAAAAAGCAGAATGACTAAATTAGTAAGGAATCTTGCCTTTAAGAACTTTCTAAATTGAACTCAACTAGGAATTTAGTAGGGGCGTAAGTCATTAAAATGTGTAAGGGAATATGGGGACACCTAGGAGAGATTCTAGGAATTTTTTTAGGCGGGTGAGGGAAATAGAAGTAATTAAATAATTAATGAAATTAATTTTTGGTGCAACTAAGGGGATGGGTGACATGTGTACGGGGGAGGTTTTTCTGAATTAAATTATTGAAAAATAAATTAAAGGGCAATTTGGGAAAGAAATCACTTAGAAACTCTATATAAAGGATGGAGGAGGAGGAGTATGGATCTCTTCTTTTATGTGTAAGGTTATGCTTCATAATTTATGTCTTGACTGACTTATCATGTGGGATTTGGGATACCCAGCTCAGGTAACAAGCGGTAGCTCGACCTTGAGAGGTGAGATGGTTGCTAGTTGTTCTTTGGTTTAGTGTGTGTGGCCCCTTTGTGGCTCAGGGAGCTCATAGGGAAGAAGAGTACCCCTAGCATTGGCTGGGAGGTACTGGTGAAGTCACATCGGTCAGAAAGAAAGAGCTAGATAGAGTGCACGCGGGACAATGACTCAGAACTATCACCTTGGGCTACGGTGTGCCTGAGTTTATTTGAATGGTAGATAAATATTTTTTTTGCACTTTCATTTTTGTACTTTTAATTGTGTAAAGAAAGTGTTTTACTTAGCATTTTTAATAGAGAACTTAATTTCAACGTAGCTTTATGCTTGTTGCATTGAATTGATTCCCTTGGCAACCGATCCCTTATTGTTATGATTGTTGGTCTGTTTTAATGAATATTATGAAGAGATTGTGCTTATCTTTCATCCTCATCCCTAGATCATCAGTCCATGCCTAAGCAGTCATCCAGGTGCTAGATCGACGATTGTCACTTCATTGTTAATAGACCTATAGATCTTAATGCCCTGATTTTATGTGCATGGATGATGTGCGAAGGATAGTTTGCCTAGCTATCTTCCCTTGTTTGAATACCTCTGCGTATTGTTTATCTTTCCTCCATGCGAACCACTTAATATCCTCTGTGTTTGATCTCTGTGTTTGCTTGGGCTCTACATTGATATCACCTCTGTGTTCTAAATGATCTCGGCATTTATCATTATGTCTCATTAATCTCTGTGTTTTCAATACATTCAACCACGATTTTTCTTTGCAAATGATTACATTTTGATGGCGATATTGCTCTGCATTTTTAATCCTTCTGGCCTGCGAATTTTCCTCTGCAATTGATTACATTTCATTGGGGAATTTACTTTGCAATTTTACCCTTTATTTATACATTTATTGACTGCGATTTTTCCCTATTTATTGACTGCAATTTTCATGATAAAACGCAGTGCCCTTCTTATGTTAAAACTCAGTGATTTATGATACCTTGACAATGATTTTGATATTATGATTTTATACTACGATTTACCTTGATACTGCGATTGATACTTTATAATGAGCGAATTTATATCTTCTCCATGAAATCAGCATGCTTTGCATTTTTAATATGTTAAACTCAATATTTTAATATCGTGTGATTGCAAATTTACATCTGCTCTTCAAAATTGGTATGCTTTGCGTACTTAATATGTTAACTCAACTTTTTAATATCGTATGATTGTGAATTTATATCTTCTTTCTGAATTTTTTTCTCTGCGAGTTTATGTCTGCAAAACCATATAGGTGTCTACGAATTTATTCATCTATCTATGATTTTATCTTGGTGAGTTTACCACTGGGGTTTTACCTCAACAATATCATAGCAGCAAGTACCTTTAAATTCCTTGTGAAATTCCTTCTACTTTTGTTAATCCTTTACAAGACAGTGATATTAATAGACGACATATGGATTAGGTAGTGATTTAATTGTTGAAGGTAAATTATGGATAGCATTTTTCATTGTGATACCTAAGCTTTTACCAGCAAATTTCTTTGTGATATGCCTATGTTATACCAGCGAATTATTATATATATATATATATGGACAACAATATATCAGCACTATTATTATGGACAACGATTATATAGAGACTTAATTAGACAACATTTATATTTGGTTACAATGTTACGCAATGCCTCCAGCCATTTATTAATACACCCTAGGGATACAGTACAACCATGGTATGTTAAAATTGTTCTCTCTACCAGAACGCATGTTGACTTACGTATGCCAATTCAAACTATTCTATTGAAAGTTTTTTGTTTCACATAACTTATAACATGTAAGTAAACATTCTTACTTCATAACTTGCTTTTTCAATATCCTAGCCCTTGATTTGTTGGTCAATGCGAAGGAGTTTCTTTTACAAGCAATTTTTCTTTCACATTGATTGTACATTTGTGTTTGGATATGGACATACCTAAAAAGTTGGCATCGATATCAATTTAAAGTAACTAGCCATACATTGGGCACATTCCCATGCAATTCACTTGAGGAACAAACTTTCATGCATCTCACATTGTATAAACGATTTCCCTTTTGGTTGGGTTAAGAATAGTCCATTCACCACTTAAGAGGAGTTGGAACTTTCTAATTTCTTCAAGGTGATAGGGTCCTTATGTGTTTGGTTGTGTATTGATAGAATTGGGTTGAAGGGGTTGTTTCCTTAATTTAATCCCTTGTCATTGACAAGCCTTCACTAGCGCAATCTATCTCATTAATTTTTATTTAAAAAGGAAGGTGTTAATGGATCTACATAATCATTCATGCAAGGATAAGGGTTAAATTTTATCTTCGCACACCATTTTTGTTCATTCATAATTAACTTGCACCTCATGTAATTTGATTGATGCAACGAGTGCATCTGATAACCTGGCCTTGGGACATGTGCTTCTGATGATGATGAGGTGATAATCGAATTGATGTTTTGTAAATCGCACTATAGTGCTTGACGGTGGTTGTTCCTCACTCGTCATGAAGGTTCGGGCTACCTGTGTCACTTGTTTTTAGTTGTGTCTAGTTGACCTTGATGTTGTCCCTTAGATTAATCATTTTATTGTCTAATTGATTTTCGTATGTTGCACCAATCGCACAATGTGATAAGTATGCCTGATTGTTATGTTGTCGATTGCCTGACTTGCTTGTGTTGTTTTCGTCGTCAAGTTGTGTTGATTAATTGTCGTTGTTGTTTCCTTCCTTCTTAAAACACAAAAAAAAATTGCACTCACTTGTGGACGTAACAATGGGACCGTTACATATGGTATCAAAGCGGGTTCAACCCTGCGACTATGGATTGCCAGGATTTCCACTGCAGTAAACCCTTGATTTTTAAACTAGCGCTAATTAAAACCTTAACATATCCATGTGTTGATCTCGATTAGAGGATGCCACAGAGGTTTGTGGCATGGTGTTGTGGAAGAAGGTGTGATGCCTCTAGAGGTGCCCACACCTTCGAAGTCTAACCCCCAAGGGGAAGAAGAAGTCCTTAGCCTGGAGTCGATTGTTATAAGGGATGACAATGGTCTGACAAGGTCCTTCCAAAGATTTTCATAGTCCCTGATTCACCATTTGTACTGAGATAAGGCTAGAGCGCTTGTACCCCAGAGGGTTCGCAGCGCGCCCAACCCGTACCGTTAGAATTCGCTGCAAACTCAAGAAGGTCAAATTTCCCAAGTTCTTTGGTGCCCCAGATGGCGCAACCGCCAAGGCATGGGGGAGAGTATGGAGATGTGATTTTCACTTTGCAAATATACTTCCAACACGAAGATCTACATGGCAGTATTCAACTGAATGGGAACACTCTTCTATGGTGGAAGACGCTCCTCTTGTTTTTGAACGTGACCATCGAAGACATGTCATGGGAAATGTTCAAGGAAAGGTTCCAGGAGAGGTATGTTTTTGATGAATTATTGAGCGTAAGATCAACGAGTTTAATGCGTTGCGACAAGGTATCCGTACGGTGCCCGAGTATGAGACCCGTTTTTGGAGCTGCTTCAGTATGCTCCACACCTTTTTACCAAGAAACTTAAGGTCAACAAGTTCTTGTTTGCCTCAGTATTAGGATACAACTTCTACTTCTGGTACCAGGATTACTGGACTGAAGAAAGTGTGTTGGAATTTGGGGAGCCACATTACCAGCATGACTGCCCTACGGAGAGGATCGGAGCTCTAGATCAATCAGACCTACTACCATGGGAGTTTTTGGCAAGACCCATTGGATTCATGCAACGGTGAGTAACTGCCAGGAAGAGCACCAGTCGAATGTGTTTGAGACGTCAGATACCGTCACTGACCAAACCCTAAGTATTTTGATAGACCCTGGTGCTACCGAAGGTTTTCATTTATGGTGCAGCACTAAAAAGAATTAAGGTTAAGGAAGTAGAACGTGATGAGTTTAGCTTTGTAGAGATAGGTGCAAGAGACAAACAGAAAGTTGGTGGGAGGGTTACGGGTTGTACCCTTAATTTGGGAGAGTTTGTCCCTAGGGCCAGCCTATATGTCA
>JASDQU010108346.1:40592-53237 GCA_032191745.1 Picea mariana
GTCTCAACAACAGCTTCTAAGGTGTTATCCCTCCTGAGATTTGTCTATTTTAGACTTCGATCTCCTGTGCACTCCTTTCCTCTGAGGGATTTCGATAACTCAGGTCTGTGGTGCTCCTCTCTGGCTCGAGGCACACCTTGCAGAGATTCCTATGAAGAGAAACAATTGAAACTGCCAAAACCTTACAGTTCCATTCACTTGTTTATAAAACAAAAAGTAACAGGGAAAATGCACACAGTCCAAACATCACACATTTGGGTCAATTTTCCATTCCGTTCTATTCACAAGTGCCCATTGGCTACATATGCATACAAATTATAGTAGCTCAAAAATTGAGATTTTCTGCTCCAATCCAGATCTCTTACAACTGATTTCTCTATATTACCACTCTCCCTCTTCTTCCTCTCTTTTTTTTTTTCTACCATCGCTAACTGGGCTTACAAACTTTTTCATAACTCAAAATGTTCCTAGGTTTTTCCATGGCTACTTGCCTACTCTAAACCTTATCCTATGTTATCTTAGTCTAGTCATATTCCAGAGCCAAAGTGGAAACTTCTGCTATTTTTATAATTTCAAAAACTTGCTTCAAAGGGAAATATCTGGCACCGGTTCAGATGTGCCTCCGAAAGTGAATTTCAATGCTGAGTGGAGATGGATCCCAAAATCGTTTGTGACTGCTCACGTTGAAGTTTCGGAGGAACTCTCACGTGTTGGGTGGTCCCACCTCTACACACTTGCCAACGATGCTCCTGCATCACTTCTAGGCAACAGATCTATTGTTTGTGCAGGCTCCTCCTTCGCATGGCTATTTCGATTGTCAATGGATATCGGTTCTCCTTATGCTTGTGTCATATAAAAAATGCATATGATCAAGGGTTTGAACGTATGCAACACAAATGTTTGACAGCACTGGCGAAGGCATCCCACTCTCAACACCAGCATTAGTACAAAATCTTCAACAACAACAGGGCAAACTTGGCAGGGCTCTACCAGGAGGGATCGATGTTGACTTTTGAGTGAGAGAAGATACACAACGTGCAGAGCATAGTGGGGAAGCTGATGTCCGTGACAACCTGCAATTTCCCAGGGGACAACATCTTCATATCCAGATCACGTATGATTCAGATGTAAGCTATACTAGATGCATTTAACGCCCTGTACAGAGGAAGAACACCGGATGTTTGTTGTTGGTTTGTAGAAAGTCCGCAAGGGAGATTGGCGGGGCATTTCCAAATTTTTTTTTTGTTTCTCTAGTCAATTAGATGGAAATTGTATTAATCAGTGTTTGTTGGACATTTTCATCGTGAAATAATGCAATGCATGAGGGGAGAATTTTTTAATTTTTTTTTAAATGTTTTATATATATATATAAAATGTTTTATTCCTATGTCAAAGAAAAAATCAAAACAAAAGCTAAATTTTAATTTTTTGAATTTTTAATTTTTATTCCTAAAAAAAAAGAATTCTAATTTAACTTAAAGCATATTTTTATTTTTATTTTTATTTTTTTTCGTTTTATGTTTTGGAAAAAGTAGAAGAACTTAAAAAAAATTACTTCGCAAACTTATTGAAAATTTATGCGCAAATGGAACAATTGTAGACTGAAAATATATTAGGCAAATTCTTTGGTAATCGTCAACAATTAAAATTTGTCTTGAAATCAAGTTTAGTTATCCTATTTCTGATCCTCATGATCGCACGAAGCGCGGAGGAGAGCATACTTATTCTAAAATTAAAAACTTGAAAATAACGTCCTACCTACATTATGCTAATTAAAAATTAGAGATTTGTTATGTGTAGTCAAACTTCCAATGTAACCATAAGCGCAACGGTAATACGAATATGTTCATTGTGAATTTTACAAATGACAATCGAAAATATATATAAACGTGTGAAATTAAGTGTTGAAACTGTAAATTAACAAAATGAAAAGAAAATTTGAATGGATCTAACCTGGTACTTGCTTGAAACCATCGGTCGATAATGCTTTCATAGGCATAGTTTTCACTCCTCAGATTGTGTTGCAATTCCTTTTTATCCTCCTCGATCTCCTACTCGCATGATTTTTCATCATCAGATGTACAGAGTTCCTTGTATGTTGTTTCGTCATTTTCCTCTGGAGGAGTAATTAAACTTTCAACTGCTATCAAGATCTCCTCTTCCAGAGAAGAGGAGATCTTGACTTTTGCTAGAATCTGAGTGAGTTGTTCCAAGCTTATAGTCATAGTTAAACCATATTGAAAAAGGAGAATGAATTATCATCAACGATTTGAATTTTAAATATAAGGAATTAAAACTATTTATAAAGATAAAACATGCCAAAATTGAACTCCTTGCATTACTGGGACTCTGTTGTCACTAGTTTCTTGGTTCGCACAAGTTAGATCATAAAAAATAAAAAATAAATTTGCATAAATAAAAACACACTTTTTCATAAAAGGAAGAGGATGACCTAACTTTGGAGAAACCCCACTAAAGTGGATGCGTAGGTTCTTACCTCTCATCTTACCGTCTTCTCTCCACCCTTAGGTCGTCCATAAAACCAATCCAAAATCATTAAAGAAATCTAACTCAAATTCTACCTATTATCATTTACAACTCCCCGGCAATGACGCCAAAATGTTGGTGCAATTATTTTCATAATAAATTACCAAACATAAATTATCAACCAGGATTTGTAATCAGTAGAGTTGATGCACTATATGCATCGATAATAGATAGGTTCCTATGTTTGTTTAGTATAGATTAGATAAGAAAACCATTTAGAAACCAACACACTCTTAAAAATAACAATCTTCACATGACTCGAAAGCTGGAAAGAAAAACTCATAAACAAACAAAAGATCTTGCTCAGGTGATGGACATGTTCATTGATGGCTCATGAAAAGAAAAGATGAACTTTGATTCTATCTCCTGGAGCAACTAAACTAACAAGTGGAATGCTCCATTACAACTCATGTATGGTGAAATATGGAGATCCAACCGTTCCTGCATTACCACACTTTGAAACACATTCGAATAGTAAAATCAAACAAAATAACATGAAATCAAAATAATAAATACATGAAATGAAAATCTACACTAACAATTTGCAATAAGATTACCAAGTTGGATCGGTGGCCCTTGCCGATGCCAACATGGAAGCTCTTAGATCAACAGATGATAACTTCTAAGAGAGACAAATCACTGAATCCAAACTTGCATTAATCTTCAACAGGTAGGTTTACAAAAGGAGTCTCTTCTTGAATCCAATATATATCATAACAATTCTCCTCAAGAACTTGTCTCATAACAATTCCCTTAATCTACATAATAATGAATTCTCTTTTCAATCTACATAATAATGATTCTCATCCCCCTCCTCCTCATGAAGAGAAGGCACTCTCTTTTATACATGAGATCTTTGAAAATGAGATAAACATCTCATAATTACAGATCCACTTTTCTCTCAACCCATTTCCCTTTATTACAAAATACAATCCCTTCAAATCCTCACACATATCTCTCATATATCTTGGATAAGATATGACAACTAAATCTCCATGATCTTCTCCTTGGATTAGTATTGAATTATCTCCTCAAATATTGAAATGGTGGAGGAAGTATTCGAGAAGTCTTTTGAATTAATCCTTCACATATTCCTACACATGATAAATCTTACACATTTTTGAGATATATGAAAACATGTCAATTTTCTAATATTTAATCACAAACTCCCTTTTAATACTAAAATAAATGATTTGGAAAATAATAAGGTTAAAACCATATTTAATTATGAAATGGTATTAATGAATGGTTTATAGAGCGGTGAAATGTAAATAATGATGAAGGGAAAGGTGGATGGAAATATGACATTTTTGAGTCCCAACAAGGATCTCATGGACACATCAAAGTTTCAGCAATATCGGAGATATTGACGACAAAAGTATCGGAGCTTCAGAAACCCTAGTTTCTAAGGTGTATGCGGGTTGTAATGGGCTAGGGTGTGTACATACCCAGGCTGTATGAGGATAGGGTGCATACAGTGGATAAAATCATGGAGATTTGTATTTGAGCTTATAACTGACTGTTGAAGACTGAAGCAGGTTCTAGATCTACATTCTATAGGCTCAAATCTGTCACTGAGAGTCTGGTATGGTTGTATTGTTGTCTTGATGGATATTCTTATTTTTTATGTGGTGAATGCTTAAGGAATTCTTGGTATGACTGTTATGATGTGGTTGAGATGGTTTATGGAGTAAGCAACACTCTTCAGATTCAGTATTGATATGATGGCTATAGTATTCTAGTTTCTTATAAATGATTGAGTGGCATTCATATTGTATGGTTGAGAAGCATGAGTAAGCTCTTGAAGAGCTTGGATGTGTTGTGAATGGCTGTGGGTCAATATGGACAGTGAAAGATAGAAGAGAATGTGATTGCAGGTTGCAAAGGATCTGAGTGAATGATGAAATGACAAATGCTAATTTCTCAGAAGTGATACGCAGGTTGTAGTACAGACTGACCCCATGCATACACGGGTTGTAGTGAGCTATGGCGCATACATACACGGGTTGCACTACTGATAGGTCGCGTACCTTTTGACAGATTGATATTTGTGGAGGATTGTTGCCTCATATCAGCTGGTGCTGAGGATGTAAGATGAGTCTTGCATATAGAGCTGGTGCTCTTGTAGAGTTGTACTCTATTCAGTTGTTGCTGAAAAACCCCAAGGATTGTAGTCTGTAATAAAAAAAAAATTGCACATACATATTTTTTTCTTTGTGTTCGTTGTGGCGATGACTTGTTGGTTATATGTTGTTGATATGTGTTCACATTTAACTGGTTATAAATGACAACAATGGTTAATGAGTTAGTGGTGATTGCTAACTAATGAGTTTTGTGTAAGAGGGAATTTTTGGGAAAAATATCCCTACACTATTCACCCCCCCTCTCAGTGTAGTCGGTGTGTCCAACACCTTCAACCATACCTTTACTATGTAGTAGTCGAATACCCTTCTCTCCAATATGCCCCAGTATTTGATGCCACAACATAACCTTTTCTCTAGAGACTATAGAATTTTCTTCTTCTTCTTCTCCAATATCAAGAAAAATATAAATATTACACCCATCACTAATAGTGCTTCCTTGTAGCTTATACAGAGTTCCAATATGAACTCCCTTCAACAACACCATTGCTCCTCAAACCATCCTGCAGGTTTATTTTTCAAATACTATTTTTACCCTTGCATCGTTCATTTTCCTTACATAAATAAAATTTCTAGCCAATCCTGGGATGTGAAGAACACCAGGAAGTGTTCAATCCTTCCATTTATGAGTCTCAACTTGAATTTACCTTGTCCTATGATTTTGGTTGTCGAGTCATCACCTAAGAAAACATTATCTCCATCATATCTTTCATATTTACAAAACCACTCCCTATGGGGAGTCATATGAAAGGATGCATCTGATTCAACCAATCATGCCTCATGATCTGCATGTGTTCTTGAAGAATCCAAGTATACATCACCTCCTTCTTCCTTGAAGGTCTTTTATTCTATAGAGGGTGCACCTTCATATCCCTTCACTTTCTCAATGCTTTTGGATATACATTTCTTCTTGAAGTGCCCTTGTTTTCCACATATCCAACATACATTTACAAACTTCTCGAGATATTTATATCTACCCTTAGAATTAGATCTCCCACTTGAGGACTTAGATCTATTTCTATCATGGGAGCGTCCTCTTGAAAATAATTCATTTGTGCTCTGTCCTTCCATATTCTTCTGTCTCATATCCTCTGACAACAAGGATGAGACCACATCATCGAAGCTCAAGGTAGTTATATTACTACCTATGGACACAACTTGACTATCCCACGAATCTGGTAAAGAGAAAAATAAACTAATACACTTATCTTCATCTGAAATTTTAATCTCAATAGATAGCAACTGACTTACCACAATATTGGATATGTTCAGACACTCTGTCACCAAGTCTCCATCTCTCATCCTCAGATTATACAACTTCTTCCAAAGGAAAAATCTATTTACCATGGACTTAGACTGATACAAGTTCCCTATCTTATTCCATAACTCCTTCGTTGTAGCTTCCCCCAACACATTCAATAATATTGAATTTGAGAGACATAATTGGATTGTGGTCTTCTCCTTCTGATCCAACTTTTTCCAGTCATTTGTTAATGTTTCTATAGGTGCAGTACCTGGATCCACCATGATCCATTGATCTCTGTCTACCAACAAATATTCCATCTTGAGCTTCCACAACTCAAAATGTTTCCCATCAAATTTCTTGATCTCTATTTTCGAACTGCTCACCATTACTTTTCACTTGAAGAATCAATACCGCATATCACCCACTATAAAAAGTCTTATCACAGTCTTGAGCCAAACCCCTGACCACAAAGGTATCCCCCTAAAGCCAATAATTGGTCTAATACCAAATGTAGATTTTAACCTTGTACAATAATTTACTGCAAATAGATTTTCAATAAAAGAATACAAAAGATACAATGGAAAATACACAAATTACATAGAGATTTTTCCCCTGGAAACCCAAACAGGGAAAATGAGCATATTCTATATTCATTCACATCATACATTTTTTACAATATAATATACATATAGGAGCCAATGACATCCAAAACCCTAATCCAATGACCTATATTATTCAACAACTCTAATTCCTTAACCGGAAATAAAAAACCATTAGCAAAAAACCATGTGTCGAAAAACCACCCATAAATCAACATGAAAACCGAAGAAAAAAAAATTAGGGGCACTAGCCTCAAAACCCCACCTCCCTACATGCTCTATGCAACATAGAAACTAATTATGACAATGAAAATAATATAACACAAACCCCACATTTATTTCTAAGGAACAACTTATTTACCAGGGATTTTGACTAATACAAGATTCCCAACTTGTCCCATAGTTTCTTGTTTGAATTTTCACATGAGACATTCAGCAACACTGAATATGAAAGACAAAGTAAAATAGTACTCCTTTCCCTTCTCTTGAATTTCTCCCATCCTTCACTCGACATACCTACCAGAATGGTATCAGGACAGTCTGTTGCGCATTGTTCTCAATCTACAAGGAGAAATTCAATTTAAATCTTCCAAAGCTCAAAATTCTGGACATTAAATTTTTCGATCTTTATTCTCGAGCTACTCATCATTATTTAATCACACCTTTAAAGATATTTGAATTACGAATCTTATTGGACCTAGGATTTATCTCACATCCAAAGTTTTTAAACCAAGCTCTGATACCACATGATGGGAAATGAGGACACTTCCACACTAAACCTAGCAGAAGAGAGGAAGAAATATGAAGCTATAAAATATATGACAAATAAAACACACAATACACAGGGATTTTACTCTGGAAAACAAAATAGGAAAACCAACATTCCTTGAGCATCTTTCTCTCTTGTTGTCTTATTCATTCAAAATAAAAGGTTACATTCTTAACCTTGGTCTACACATAATACACAATCAACATCATAACTTTGTGTTTTACAAAAGGAAAACCTTGTAGCCAACTCAACTTACATCTACATGACCAAAAACCTCTAAACCTATTTCTCTAAAGATTAACCAAAAGATCAGATTTTATAGCATTACAACATGCCCCATTTATAGGCTTTACAGTAGGAAAAAACCTAAAGAAAGGTGCACAAAAATGGTTACACATCATTGGCTACAAATCCCATGAATCACGAGATTTTGTTATAGTCAACTGCCAAGTCGTTTTACCAGTCAACTACTAGTTGACCTCAATTCAGTCTTCATCCGGTTGCCACACGAATGCATGTCAACCTCTTGTTGGTCAGCCTCTTCGACTTGTTTTTCAGCATCTCCACTTCTACTTTACCTAATCGAACACTTTGACCTTTGACATTATTTTCTATTCAATCCACCTTGACTAGAATTTCACTAAAATGAATATAACAACCCAACATGATTGGTTATTCACAATCCAGAGCCTCCACTATTAGAGGAGATTTCCATGCAACAAAATTTGGGTGGTGGAATAAGAATTATTCCAATGATAATTTTGGATGAGCATCGATATGGTCATTAATAATACAATATTTGTATTCCTTTCCAAGGAGAGTTATACAATTGAATTACTATCCCCACACCATCACTATTTCTCTTGCATGGTCTCTTGATATTTTTTCTAGCCTAAGATTCATCTATCTTGTTGAGTATGACATTTTAGATTTCCTATTCATCCATTTTGATGAATTTTTTTGGGTGGGGGATTCCTTAATCCTTACTCTTACATAGGGTTATGACCATGGCACCTCCAAAAAATTATGGAAGTGCAATCAACATTAGTGGTTGTAGTGGTGGTCAAGAAGTAGGAATAATCCTCAGTGGGAATGATGTACCCTCTTTATCTATTTGTAACTAAATATCTTGGTGTAGTTACTTCATGGAGAACTTAATAATTTCACTTTATTGTAGTAGTTTCATTTATTTCATGGTCACCATGCAAGCACCCTTGAAGTGCAATGATGTAGAGAGGATATTCTTAGGATGACTACTTGAAGCTATGATGGTGGGAGGATATAGTGGTAGATCTATTCTTGTCGTCAGGTCATATTCTCTTCCATGTAAAATATGTGGAACCCTCTCTATCCTTTTCACCCCTAGGTCATCCAAATCAGTGGATTTGAATGAGATCGATTCCTTGGTGTTGATTTGTGGTCTCTTTCCAACATCTTCCTCCCTCACCACTCATGCTTCCCATGACTTCTTTCCTTGCTACGTTTGTTTTTATTTTTCCATATGGGACCATATTTTGATTTATTTCTCCACAATCCATAATATTAACATGAATTCCAAAGTTTCCACTTCTTCTTACAAATGCATGATATCATCCAACAGTCATAGTCTCATGCACAATAATTATTTCCACTTCAAATTGATATTGGTGGACATATACATAAATAATTACTCCGCACATAATTGTTAATAATTAGAACACAAAAAGACATGAGAATGTGGAGGAAAAGGATTTAATCCATTCTCATTATGATATTCATTCCAATGCTACAAATTTATAATACATGGATGTAACCTTTTCATAAAATAGATGTACTCTGACATCAACACATCATCGAGAGATAAGGCTAGGAGGAGGAAAAAAAGGATCCAATACATAAATTAGGATAAAAACGATATCCTGTCATCTGGAATACATAAAGGTGGTGTAGGACTTCATGATTGTATAAGGTGTCATAGGATAATAATATCCCACTCAATCATAAGTATAAACAATTATGTCAGTGAGGTCGAAAGAACTAGTGCATAAACTAGTATCATCTCCAAGTATTCAGTTTGAAAGTCCTAGGTTAATTCTTGGTGAAGATATGCCTAAAAAAATGTCAAATATAGATGTTGAACACTCATGGAATCTAGAAAATCCCATTATATCAACATGTGAGTGAGAGCGCCTATAATTGTTCACTAATGTGAACTCCAATATTGATGAGACAAAATCATGAGAATTGAATCAACTACAAGTTTGAAATATCCTCAAAAATTATTGACAACCCAATCAAATGCCAAGGAACAATGAATATGGATTTAGCTATCATGTACTAGTCTAATGATAATCCAAGTGGACAAAATTTCCACAAAACTACTCTAACAAAATGACACATAAATAGTTTCAATTAACATCCCAATCTTGTATCATATGTATGATCCAACTACAATATATTTAACCACATTTTTTCCTAATAACTATTGAGTAGTAAACCGGGTGTCTTGTTAGAACTCCTCAATTCCTAAATCAATTATATCAAGGAAAAATCAATCACATCAATGCATTTCGCATAAAATAATGGCAAGTGGAAGAAACCTCAAAGCAATCAAATTAGTGATTTATCACAAGTGATGAAATATTTGTGATGTTCTTGTTGTTGGTGTTGCCCATTAGACATTTTATTTGTCTATGTCTACCATCTATAGACTGTTGATTCCCATTTGGAATTTTGTTTCTCATTGTTTAAACTCGAATTCTGGAAATTATCATCAATATTCCACCATTTTTCAATAGAAAGGTGATACATCATGGGTTATTGTTGATACTGAGAAGGGGGTGAATCAATATCAAGTACAATTTCAAACACTTTTCAATTGATACTTCAACCAAATTATATATTCAATTTATATCCAATGACCAATGAATAATATCCAATGAACAATGAAGAATAGTAGAAGAGATACACCAATACACCATGCACCATATATGAGAAGTAATAATAAGTTATTTTTCAAAGGAAGTAATGAATTCCAAGGGAAGATAACTTTTCCAAGTTCCAAGGAGGGTCAAACTCCAATGAAGGGAGGGTTAAACCCTTTATACTTTCCCCTTCCTTCCACCCAAGAATATACAAAAGATAATGAATATTTACATTAATATATCACTGATAATATCATCACCAAAACATAACCATTACATAGAAAACTGAATCGAATGCCAAGAGATGTTGTTGTAGTTTGTTCCAACCCTTCTTCTTGACTTTACCAGTGCCTTGGTTGATAGAGGCTATGCAACCTATGAGTACCTCACAAGACACTTAGTGTGCAACCAATGAGGAACCCCCAGGTTAGGGTTTTTCAAAAATCCTCCTCACACCAATCCATTTTCCCTTCCTTACTCCTATAGTTCCAACTGAGACTTCCTCTGTACAACTCTACTCCTCAAATTTGTATTTTTAGATAATCAAATAAGATGTTGTTCAATGTGTATTCATACTTGTTATGGCACTTCATTTTATTATTAGGTTATCCCTATCACTTTCTTATTTTGTAATTATTTTCTTTAATTATCTTCAGGATTGACCTATACTTTCTTCTTCAATGAAAATTGTCATCTTCAAAAAATCATTTCTCCTCAACCATGAGGATCCACGTGACGTGCCACCTACCACCAGAAACAATATGAAGTATACTATCCATACATGGGTGTTGTATATTCATGTGCAATGTTATGTATGTCCAAATTCCTTGATCAACTTTGGGGTCCAAAACCAATGACTAGGGTTGACATCAATGACAACAACCAATCTTCCAATAATCTCCCCCTTTGGAAGTGATGGAAACACTCATGCTCCCCCTATCATATTGATCTTGGTTTCTATCCTTGTTTGACATCAATGTAAAAGGGTGGGGCTTCTCCCCCCGTGTTCAATGGAAAAAAGTAACTCTCTTCTCTGGGATTGCTCCCCATGAACATATGGCACGCAATATTACTTCATTTTTCTTTCTGGTCTTCTGGTATTTTTCTTCCTTCAATCTCTTTCATGTGTCTTTAATATTATTTCTCTTCTCTTGGTATAGAATTTATATGTTACTTGTTATTCTTGTTTCCTCATCCAATAGGACATTTTCTTCTTTTACATTTTCACTTCCAAGCTTTACTAACCCTTTTCCAATTATTTTGGCTGATGATTTATATCCAAATTCAACATTCCCACCCTTTTTATTTAAGTTGAATTTTTTTTTTTGATCCCCAGTCATGTGAGATGAGCACCCACTATCTATGTACCATTCATCTTCTTCTCTACATTCTTAAACTATCACGTCTATTCAACAATATTCATTGTTTGGAATCTCTTTCCTTCTCCATATTGTAGTTGGTATGGGAACATTTGGCATAGGATCATCTTCCTTCATATCTCTACAATATTGTGCCTTTTGACCAATATTATTGCACTTGTAGCATAAAATATTTTGATCTATTAATGGATCAAATGGATTATAATTTCTATTTGAAAATCCATGAACATTTCCAGGGTTTATCACCGAATTTGCAGTAGATATCGTGAAGTCTTAAAACATTGCAAAGAAGGATTTTCTAAAATGATCGAGAGGTAGGTATATCATATATTTGTACACTTAAATCAATATTTTATTGTATAACAATGGTGTGATGACCATGAAATTAGACAACTAAAATTTCCCGCATGCATGGGGGAAGGGGGGAAGCACTGACACGAGGTGGAAAAATGGAGGAAGAGAGGGATAAGGGAAATAAGAAGGAGGACATGGACCCAATAATGATGGGAGAATACATAAAGTATATAATGGCAACAAATGGAAAGACGTGTAGTGGAGCACCCTACCAATATAAGATGAATAATAAGAAGAGAGCCATATTTGATAGAGAGGGCTTGGAAAGTGATGAAGAAGAGGTAGAGGATATCTAGGTTGTGGAGAAGATTGAGGAAATCATGCACGCAACATATGAAAGGAAAAAAATATGTCCAAGGGTAGGAACAAAAGGAAGAAATCCAATCTAGATCATCGTCAGTGTGGGACCTATAACCCCATGTGCGACTAGTACACCATAAATAACACAAACATCTAGACAACCAAATTTTAGTGGAAGAAGAACGATAGGAAAAGGATCCAGTCAAGGAGCATCAACTGGGGGAGTCAGTTTAGTAAGTATTAATCAAATAAAATATATACACCGCATAGAGGTAGTAGTTCAACACAATTCAAAATAGTAGGACATGATCCCAAGATCAGGTTACTATAATTTTAGGGAGAGGCATCAGAGGACCCTAAAAATCATTTATTCATATTCTAGAATATCTAGAAATCAAAGAAGATCA
>JASDQU010108346.1:62882-83472 GCA_032191745.1 Picea mariana
ATTGTTTCTACATCAGTTGCACAACACACTTAGGATGTACCAATGTATGAAATTCCCTTCTCAATGGACCACACTAGTGAAGCACAACCTTTAGAGCAAGTAAGTAACATAAAAACATTTCTGCAATCCTGTCTTAAGTTATTAAAGGATCCATCATCTTTCAAAATCTTACAAAATCTGCTAGAAAGAGGTAACATAGAGGTAGAAGGGAAATTAGAGCAGAAAATAGTCAATCATATCCATATAAGAAGAAGGATAAGCAAGGAATTCAGACTAAATTCTAACATCAGGGACTTCAATATGGGTGGTATTATACTGGACTTGGGCTCTGAAGTACATTTTTTACCTAAGAAGACATGGCAGTGTATGGGAGAACCCACACTAGGCTATTCACATGTCCAGCTGAAATTAGCAAATCAACACAGAGTGTTACCAATTGGAAGGCTTTAAGGTGTGATAGTATATTTGGATGGAGTGCGCATTATGGAAGACTTTTAAGTAATAGAGATAGTATATGGCACAACATCTCATCCAACATTGCTTAGATTGGATTGGGAATTTGATAACTAGGCCATAACCAACCTRAAGACAAGGAAAATRGCATTTGATTCATGTGAATATAGAGAAATTGCACCAT
Source organism: Picea mariana (assembly GCA_032191745.1). NCBI lineage: Eukaryota > Viridiplantae > Streptophyta > Pinopsida > Pinales > Pinaceae > Picea > Picea mariana. The sequence continues at coordinate 63,520 of JASDQU010108346.1, forward strand.
TAGACCCTTCAAAAGGAGAAAGGTTTGTAGAACCACTTTTTTGGATTTGGAAGAAATAAACAAGTTGTACAGAACCACMGCACACGAAAAATATTATGTTAACTCAATTGCAGATGGGGTATTCAACTGGAGAAGCATCACATCATGTGCTTCTGACTCAGATACAAGGTTGGATAATTCACAACATCGATTACATGAAGTTTCCACAAGAAGGTGTGCAAGAATATACTACRCAGTAAGATGGGTTGGCATAGAGATAAGAGAACCTCCCAACTTTCATGGGATAAACGACTTAGGGGAATTGATGAAAAAATATGAAGAGGGAGTATTGGAAAATCAAAGACTCTTAGCCCTAGATATTGTACTCAAGGACACACCTTCAAGATGGTAGGGTTCACGCAAAGAGACAATCTAGGACTAGTACCAATGTAAATGGTTATTGTGCATTAGATTTGGTGCAGAACAGGGGAGTAGTAAAATGCAGAGGTATTATGGGAAAGGAACAATAGCAGAACAATTGGAGAAGTGCATAACATAATGGAGGATGACACCACCAAAATAATTTCCTCATCACTTCATCCATACATTGGAAGGAATCCCAAAGAACTAGTATGTAGACCAGAAGATGCATAGAGGCACTACAGGATGGACACCATTACAACAAAACTTTGTAGTAAATTTCTCATTTGAACATGAGAACCCCAACATTGATTCAACACTTAAACAGAATGAGGAGTGATATTTATATATCAACCAGAGGTTGAAATCATGACAAAATATCAACAAAAAAATAGATAGATAGTCAAAGAACTTTTTTCATGCTATCATGTTGAAGAGGAAGCACCAGATGAACACGACCCATGCAACATTCAAATTACATAAATTGAAGGAGAAAGAGAGGTGGAAGGTCCATTTCTGGAGTCAGAAGTATTTTCTGCAACAATCAAAGTGAAGAAAGTCAACATTGGGACATCTGATAATCCAAAAATGGAAAGTATTGAAGACTATTGGGATGAACAAACAATAGAAAGAATAACAGAGTTACTATGCAAATACAGTGACTTGTTCCAAACGACCTTTACAGAGATAAAAGGCATAACAAGAGAGATAGGAGATATGAAAATACCTCTCAAACCTGAGGCAAGACATGTTAGACAGAGACCTTACACACTGAATCCAACCTATAAGAAGAAGGTGAAAGTAGAAATTGACAGAATGTTGGAAGCTGGTATCATAGAACCAATAGAGGAATCTGAATGGACAAGTCCTATGGTAGTCCAAGAAAAGAAACTAGGGGGGATAAGGATATGTGTAGATCTAGGGAAACATAATTATGCTTTCCTACATGACCCTTTACATACCCCTTTTATAGATGAGGTCTTAGAGAATGTGGTAGGCCAAGAAGCATATTCATTTACAGATGGATTCTTAAGCTATCATCATATCAAAATAGATCCAGAGGAAAGGTATAAGACTACTTTTTCTACATAATGGGGTTCCTACCAATATGCAGTCATGCCATTTGTGCTAAAGAATGCACCAGCCATATTTTCAAGAGTAGTCATAGTTCCTTTTAAGGAATTCATACATCAATTTATAGAAGTATATCTGGATGGATGGACTGCATATAGTCGATTAAAGAATCATGTAGAAGTGTTAAGACTCATGTTGGAAAGATGCAGGTAGTGTCAAATATCATTGAATATCAAGAAATGCATTTTTGGGACACCTTTTGGGATGTTTTTGGGACATATAGTGTGTAAACAACTATTTCTAGTAGATCCTGCTAAGATTGCGGTCATTATAAATTTACCACCACCAAAATCAGTGCGCCAGTTGAGAGCAACACTGGGACATACAGGCTATTACATGAAATTTATAAAGGGGTATGGTGGATTACTGTGCCAATGGAAAAGTTGTTAAAGAAGGATATAAGATTTTAGTGGAATGAGGATTTTCAACAAGGATTGGACACCTTAAACAAAAAAATGGTCACATCACCTATCCCAGTATTCCTAGATTGGGAAAAGACATTTCATGTGCATGTAGATGCATCAACTATAGTACTTGGAGAAATTCTAGCACATCTAGGAGCAAGGGATTCAGACCATCCTATATCCTTTGCAAGCATAAAGTTGTTAGAATCAACGAATAATTACAAAACCGTAGAAAGAGAAGGCCTAGCCATGGTATATGCACTTCAGAAGTTGAGGCACTACTTACTGGGTAAACACTTTGAGATGTTCATAGACCATTCTTCCCTCAAATATCTAGTCAACAAGCCAGTGTTGGGGGGGGAGGATCTTTAGATGGATGTTGTTATTCCAAGAATTTTATTTCAAAGTAATAGTCAAAACAAGAAATTTGAATGTAGGACCTAATCACCTGTCAAGGGTAACGAATGGATAAGAACCTACTAACTTGGAAGACAAATTCCCTGATGCATAACTATTTTCAGTATAGGTAGCTGATGAATAATTTGTTGGTATTATTGAATACTTAAGTACATTGATTATGCAACAATATTTTAGCACTATGCATAAGAAAAATATGGTAGTAAGAGCTGCAGACTATCAACTTATTGCAGGACGCTTATACAATATGGGAGAAGATAGCATTTTGAGGTGTGTATTAGAGCATGAAAGGCCTAGAATTTTGGCAGAATATCATGAAGGTATAGCTGGAGGACACTATGTGGGAAAATCTACCACACATAAGGTATTACACACATGATTATGGTGGCCAAAAATCCATAGAAAGGCCAAGGAATATTTCCATAAATGTGATTTTTGTCAGAGGGTTGGAAAACCCAACAGAAGGGATGAGATGCCTCTAAGAGCAGAAGTAACCTTGGCAGAATTTAACAAATGGGAAATAGACTTTGTTGGACCAATATATACACCAAAAAATATGTTAGGAGCTAGATATATCATTACTATGATTGACTACTTAACAAGATGGGAAGAAGCAACACCAGTAAAAAATTGTAGCGCAGAGACAATAACACACTTCTTATTTGAGCAAGTGATCACCAAATTTGGATGTCCAAGGATTTTGATGAGTGACATGTTAGCACCCTGTAATTTCCTAGGCTGAGGAGGAACTAGGAAGGGGTAACCACAAAACCACTTCGAGTCAAGGATGTATCCCTCCAAGACTCAGAGAGGGATCACTCTATCAAATTTAGATTTGTTTGAGTATGGATCTTAGGATAGCTATTAAAAATAGAATTTGTTTTAATTTTGAATGATTGGTTGAAGGGATGCTTTAAGTCTCCATTGGGATATGAGGTATGTATTTAAATATAAATATCGATCTCATATCTAAAAGAAGTTTTCTCCGCAGAGCGAGGTAGTAAAAATGTTGGATCAAATCAATTAAAATGATAATGGATAAGAGTGAAAAGGAAAGAGGTTTACTAATTAGAGGAGCAATTAAGAATTCTTGGGCTTAGCTTCAGATGGAAAAAATAGAGATTATCAAAAGATCAGATACAAAGTATTATAACAATAAATTATGTTCTATTTACTCTCTTTTAATAATAAGAACTGAAGAAACATATGGAATGATAACAGGAAGAAACACTTAACAAAGAAAGATAATGCCACCAACACTTCGACACAAGAATCCTGTGAATAGTTTTTCTATTTCTGGTCGATCTTTGAAAGGTTACAGAATAAATATTGGGATACAAAGGCTGCCAACCAACCCTTCATTTCATCTTTTACATATGAATATATAGGAAAAAGATACCCAACCCACAAAGCCTTGACTCATCAACCTGCTTTCTAAAAATTGAAAGTTGTTACAACAACTTGACACTTGTCCAAACAAACTTCCTTATTTCAAGGAACTATCTTAACAAAAGATACTTAAAAATATGAATATACTGCTTGAACATTTTGAACATTGGAGGTTGTTAATATTTGCTTCCAACTGGAGAATGTATACTCTAACCACTTCCTGAAAAGTATGAAACTTTTCTTTCTCTTCTATCTGTAGATGTTGAAGCATTGTCTCCTGCCAAATATCTCTTTGCAAGAGAAAAACCCACTGCATTGCAACCCCTTGTCCCAGGGGACCTGTAGTAACCTCAATGTCTGCAGTAATTCCATTCTCTGGATGACGAAGAGTATGACCACCTAATTTTCACAATAGTTTTAAGTCTTCAATCTCAACATATTGAAACCCTGCAAAATGCATACATACATACTGAAGAAAACATCCATATCCCGTAAAAGAATGGTAGTCTCACAATCAATTTTTTCTATTTGAGGAACCTTTGGCAGACCATCTCTAGAATGTAAAGAAGTATCTATTTCTTGTGATCTTGCACAAATGAAACCCTTTGTTGCCTCTAATGCCAGTAATGAGCTATCTCTTTGTAATAAGGATTCTGCATCAGAGCTCTCAGTTCCTTGTTTCTCGCTAACTGGAATATAACTTGTGTTTTCTATTAGATGCTTATTAGATTTTGATTTTGATTGTATAACTAGGGGATGAGATGATATGAGAACAATCTTTTGTGCCCTATCTTTTTTCTTCAACTTGCATTGAACACAAAATCAATCAGCCTCTAGAAAAGTCTCAGGCAAGGTCTTCCTTCACCATAGTTGTTGGTCTTGACAAGTAAATTTGTTTAATGCGAATGTGGGTTTTCCATCTTTCATTTTCCAATGTGCCACTTGCATAGTTCCCAATTCTCTTGGGACCCCACCTTCCTAAGAATACAAATCCTTCATTCTCAATATAATCCACCCACTGATCTACATCTTCAACATTTATGATTAAGTTCTCAAGTGCATACAAATTAGAGAAGGAAATTGCCTCGGCCTTGTTACAGGAAAGAATAGTAAAGCTATGGGTCATAGCCTTGGCAGCAAACTTCCCTTGTGGAATACTTTTGCATTGCTTCTCCATTTCCATCTCAATTTCATCCAGATTCACACCCTCTCCTATAATCACAAGAACAACCTAACTATCAGGCCCATGTTCAGCCTGGGAGAGAAAATATGCTTTTATGTAAACAAGATTTGCATGCTTATCAACAATTACAAGAACCTCTGATGGGCCTACAGGCATGTATATGGATATCATCGCTCCACTATTCTACAAAATCATCTTTGCAGCTGTTACATACCGAAAGAAATTTTCTGAGCAAACTCTATGGGTAATTTGGGAAACTTCATATTTATAGGTTCTTGTCTCATGAGTACACCATTGATTCTAAGCCAGAAACACAGAATAAGAAACCATAGCCTGTAACAAGAAATCAAATTGATGTCCATGTATCCAGCAAATAAGATTCCTTCTAGTGGCTCTGTAGCAAGAAAAACATGACTGTTGCTGGTAAAGAAATCCTGAATTTCTCCAAACATTGTTGCTTGAGTTGACTGCATGGATTTTAGACTCAGCTGAGTACCATATTGACAATTGGAGACACCTTGTATGAGCACCTAAGCTTATGTTTCAAAATTTGGAGTCCGATCTTATTTGGTAGTTGGAACTGGCACTTGGTTGGATGCTCTATCTTCTCACAGGCTCTTTTCAATGCATGGGAATTAAATTCAACTATTGGACACATTTGACACTTGTGAAATTAACATGCTAGGTTGTGGGCGCCATTAACTGATTGACCTAGTTATCACCTGCACAATATTTCCTAGGCTTGGCACTTTTCACATGACACCTGAGATCGAGGATTCGACACTTGTTTTCTCGGCACGAGGGTTTAACTTTGTTTTGTTTGGAGGGCCTTTTTATTTTCGCAGTAGTGAGAATTATCCCACANTAGCAAGAAAAACATGACTGTTGCTGGTAAAGAAATCCTGAATTTCTCCAAACATTGTTGCTTGAGTTGACTGCATGGATTTTAGACTCAGCTGAGTACCATATTGACAATTGGAGACACCTTGTATGAGCACCTAAGCTTATGTTTCAAAATTTGGAGTCCGATGTTATTTGGTAGTTGGAACTGGCACTTGGTTGGATGCTCTATCTTCTCACAGGCTCTTTTCAATGCATGGGAATTAAATTCAACTATTGGACACATTTGACACTTGTGAAATTAACATGCTAGGTTGTGGGCGCCATTAACTGATTGACCTAGTTATCACCTGCACAATCTTTCCTAGGCTTGGCACTTTTCACATGACACCTGAGATCGAGGATTCGACACTTGTTTTCTCGGCACGAGGGTTTAACTTTGCTTTGTTTGGAGGGCCTTTTTATTTTTGCAGTAGTGAGAATTATCCCACATTCACCAGGGATTTGGTTATAATGGTGTTCATATACATTGTTGTATATAATGAATATCGATGTGAGCAATGTGCTCGAAACCCTTATGAATCTTCCTTGGTTTTTGGCGTTCTTTCTCTGGACCCCTCCTTTGACTTGTTTGTATTGTTGCATTATGGTAGGTGTTGCTAACTAATAACATGTGTTTTTGTTGAGGTGATTTTTCTCGGTGTTGAGCACTTGGATATTGGCCCTAAGCCAATATATATATATATATATAAGATTTTTCAAAAGATCTATATTTAAATATTGGCCATGTCTCTATAATAGGACCTAATAGCCTATTTTTTTTTTATTTAATAAGAATAAACCCAAAACACATAATCCCAAGAACTTACAAGACTTTGACATCAAATATAGCGCCAAATATTTGGTTAAATAAACTGAAATTGAAACACTTTTTCCCAATCAACACTATGAGAAGTATAATAAACCCCTGAGAGACAAGCAGATGAAGATCATTTATTCTGAGACATTTTGGAGAAGTGCAGATGGAATTTTCATCACTTTATCCTTTTAAATATACGCCATGATGAATTTGATTCAGGATCTTTTTGAATATGAACCCAACTTTGCAGGATAAAGCATTGTTTTCGACCTACAATCCAAACCAATATATATAATTCAACAACCCTGATTTCCTTATAATTATAGGGTCCTAACAGTGGCTGCACCTGGGGATGGGCGCTCCTTTGGAGGTGTCAATAATCCATAGAAATCTGAGTTTCACAGACCAGTGCCTTATCCATTGGGTTGATCCCAATACCTACATCTTGCTCAATCCTGAAAACTCTGTGGCTGAAAATCTTGAAATTGAGATCCAACTTGTTTTAAAAACTGAAATATGAAACTGAAGCTGAAAGATGCTCAGATTACTGAGATTATTTGCACTTATATACCTATTCTAATATGATAAAATTACTTCCATATCAAGTAATAACAAACTTCCAATGCAACCAGTCAAGCAAATGGATACTTAACTGAAGTTTGCATTCCACCTCTCTAGGTAGAAAAATAAATTTAAAACATGGCAACTTAACTTTTCCATTGGATTCAATAGATCTACTTATGAACCTAGTAAATTATTCCTTCACTAATGACTTCCATTTATTGACCAAAGGATCATGATAAGCATGCAACATAAGATCTTCTGGATGATTTGTAACAGGAAAACAAACCTCATTCCAAACTGTTGCTTTGCTTATGTGTTGAAACTGATTCTCTTTAAACAGAAAGGGAGAAAATTGTTTTTCCTCATTATCCACTATAGTCAAGTTCTCTGAGTGCTCTTTATCATTCTCTTTGTTACACAAAATCTTGCAAGGGAGCTGTGAAAACTCATTAATTTCGGGTGAAGGAACATGACTTATAACAATATGTTGTGCTACTTCATTAATATCCAAGGAAGAAATTAATGATTGAGAACTTTTATGATTTTCTATAAGGGCTTTAAATTGAGGTAAGATACAACATGAAAGAGAATTTGAGAGATGGTATTCATCATGCAAATCTGATTGGTCTTTAATCTTTGAATGAAATACTACTTATTGAGATGTTCTTGGGGATCAAGATAATTAAGCTCCGCTACCTCTTTTTCTAGATCACCGGACTATTGTTGATTTTCACTGTTGTCCTCGACTTGATCAAGTTTAGGAAGTTGAATTTCTTCCTTAACSTTTGGTTGATCAGTTTGTTGTACTGCTACAAGAATGAACACCTRGACAACATACATCATTTGTTTCTTCCTGAGGGGAATAAAATTCAATCAAGGCTTCTACATTTTGAAAATCCCTTTCTTATAAATCCTCTAGTATTTCAACATCCATGAACTGATCATCATCATATTAATATTACATATATTGAATAAAACTTTCAAAATTATGACAGCAGTTTTGAACTAGAAACAAATATGGATAAACTTATTTGTATTTGTCATRAATTACAGTATGAAAATTCTTTAAAGAACATATACTAGTAGCTGGTAAATTTTCATACCAAGATCTTGCTTTTCCTTCAAGAGAAKCCATGAACATATTCAAGAGATGATCTTCAAGAAATTGAACTTTCATCTTAGGTGTATGCATATGAAATCTTATTAAATGAAGTGTAGCATCATCACCATCTTCATCTTTGAACACAGGAAAATATATTTGCCAATTTACCTTAGGAATTTGATTTGGAAATCCTGGAATGTAATCTCGTTTTAAAGGAGCATACCTTTTTTCAATGGATCCCATCTTGAGCTAGTGGAGTCGCTAGTGAATCTTTGTTTCTGAATTCTACATTCAATGGAATCACCAGGTGAATGATAAAACCTTCCTATGATTGGCTTCTGTTCACCATCAGAAGTCAAATTTGAACCTGATATACTTTTCTGGAGAACCTGAAAAATCATTCCCCAGTGTGGTCGCCATTATGTTAGCACCCTGTAATTTCCTAGGCTGAGGAGGAAATAGGTAGGGGTAACCACAAAACCACTTTGATTCAAGGATATATCCCTCCAATACTAGAGGGATCTCTCTATCAGATTTATATTTGTTTGAGAATGGATCTTAGGCTAGCTATTAAAAATAGAATTTGTTTTAATTTTGAATGATTGGCTGAAGGGATGCTTTAAGTCTCCATTGGGCTATGGGGTCTGTGTTTAAATATAAAGATCGACCTCATATATAAAATAAGTTTTATCCACAGGGAGAGGTAGTAGAACTGTTGGATTGAATCAATTAAAATGATAATGGATAAGAGTGAAAAGGAAAGAGGTTCACTAATCAGAGGAGCAATTAAGAATTCTTGGGCTTAGCTTTAGATGGGAAACATAGAGATTATCAAAAGACCAGATACAGAGTATTATCACAATAAATTATGTTCTACTTACTCTCTTTTAATAAAAAGAACTGAAGAAACATATCGAATGATAACAGGAATAAACACTTAGCAAAGAAAGATAACGCCACCAACACTTTGACACAAGAATCTTGTGAATAGTTTTTCTATTTCTGGTCGATCTTTGAAAGGTTACATAATATCTCTTGGGATACAAAGGCCTCGAACCAACCCTTCATTTCATCTTTTATATATTCATATATAGGAAAAATATACCCAGCCCCCAAAGCCTCGAGTCATCAACCTGCTTTCTAAAAATAGAAAGTTGTTACAACAACTTGACACTTGTCCAAAAAAGCTTCCTTATTTCAAGGAACTATCTTAACAGAAAATACTTAAAAATATGAAGATACTGCTTGAACATTTCGAACACTGGAGTTTGTTAAGATTTGTTTCCAGCTGGAGAATGTATAATCTAACCACTGCCTGAAAAGTACGAAACTCTACTTTCTCTGCTATTTGTATATGTTAAAGCATTGTCTCCTGCCAAATGTCTCTTTAGAAGAGAAAAACCCACTGCATTTGCAAATCCTTGTCCCAGGGGACCTGTAGTAACCTCAATGCCTGTAGTAATTTCATTCTCTAGATGAACAAGAGTACAAACACCTAATTTGCACAATAGTTTTAGGTCTTCAATCTGAACAGATTGAAACCCTACAAAATGCATGCATATATATATTGAAGAAACCATCCATATCCTGTAAAAGAATGGAAGTCCCACAATCAATTTTTCCTGTTTGAGGAACCTTTGGTAGACCATATCTATAATGTAAAGAAATATATATATCTTTTGATCCTACACAAATGACACCCTCTGCTGTCTCTAATGCCAGTAATGAGCTATCTCTTTGCAATAAGGATTTTGCATGAGAGCTCTCAGTTGCGTGTTTCTTGCTAGCTGGAATATAACTTGTGTTTTCTCTTGGATTCTTATTAGATTCTAATTTTTATTGTCTAACTAGGGGATGAGATGATATGAGAACAGTATTTTGTGCACTATCTTTTTGCTTCAACTTTCATTCAACACAAAATCAATTAGCCTATGGAAAAGTCTCAGGCAGGGTCTGCCTTCACCACAGTTGTTAGCCTTGACAAGGAAATTTGTTTAATGTGAATGTGGTTTTTCCATCTATCATTTTCCAATGTGCCACTTGCATAGTTCCCAATGCTCTCAGGACTCCACCTTCCTAAGAATACAGAGCATGCGTTCTCAATATAATCCACCCACTGATCTTCATCTTCAATATTTATGATTAAGTGCTCAGGTGCATACAAATTAGAGAAGGAAATTGCCTTGGACTTGTTACAAGAAAGAACAGTAAATCTATGGGTCAGATCCTTGGCAACAAACTTCCCTCATGGAAGAATTTTTCATTGCTTCTCCAATTCCATCTCAATTTCATCCAGATTCACACCCTCTCCCACAAGAACAAGAATGACCTGACTATCGGGCCCATGTTCAGCCTAGGAGAGAAAATCTACTGCTATGTAAACAGAATTTGCATGATTATCAACAATTACAAGAACCTCTTATGGGCTTCCAGGCATGTCGATGGATATCATCACTCCACTATTCTGCAAAATCATATTTGTAGCTATTAAATACCGAAAGAAATTTTTTGAGCAGACTCTATGGGTAATTTGGGAAAACTTCATATTTACAAGCGCTTTTCTCATGAGTACACCATTGATTCTAGGCTAGAAACACAGAAGAAGAAACCATATCATGTAACAAGAAATCCAATTGATGCCCATGTATCCAACAAAGAATCTTCCTTCTAGTGGCTCTATGGAAAGTGAAACATGACTATTGATGGGAAAGGAATCTTGAATTTCTCCAGACATTGTTTCTTGAGTTGACTGCATGGATTTTCGACTTAGCTGAGTACCATATTGACAATTGGAGGCACCTTGTTATAGAAATATTTTCCTCACCATTGCTATCTTGCACATAGGGCCTTTTTCCATTTCCCTATGCAGGCTTATCATCCCTTTTTGATGAATCCAAAGCCAAAAACATACATTTTTCCACATATATGCTCCCTATCAATTATGCAATATGCATACACACAGGGTGCTCCACTACAACCTGCATACATCAGGATTTGTTTAAGAAAATACAAAATGGAATCGGGTTTCCATGTCACGACAAGAGACCTCTGATCCTTGGCCATCCATATACTAGAAACGTTCTGACTCGGCCCTTAAGTTGCGTTTTGAAGGCTATAAGAGCACAATTTCGAGCTATGGAAAAGAGGAGAAAGCATTCAACTTTGAGAGCAAAGTTACTTTGGATAAATTACTTCATATTGAGTTTGCATCCCATTGTCCCTCAAGTATGAACACATTGTTTAGCCCCCAAGCTCTTTCCCTACTATTGAGAGGACCCCATTGCCTATTTCCTATGAGCTTGCCTTTGATGGAGGATTGAAGTGGTGGAGACCCAGTTGGAAGGAACTTGGTTTCTTGGTTTCAAACCGCGACGACACAAAAAATTGTAACGTTGTCACTTATGTTGATCAATTCTTAATAGAAATACTCCTTTCCCGTCCTATTGATATCTTGCAAATATATGATTATTATCCATGGGCATGTTTGTAATGTTTATTAATGGATTATGCTATCTGATGTGCTAACCCCTTTTATATAATCACTATGTACTTGCTCTTCTTGTTTGTTGAAGGATAGTTGCAGGTATAAAGCTTTGGGTCAAAGTACTCAATGGTAGAACATCATTGAACGTTGGATCGAGGTAGGCCTCTTTCTTGTCTTGCACATTGGTTTGAATAGCATATGTTGTAATTGAGTTGATTTCTATAGTCATACCTGTTTGTTGTGGTTTATCCTTGGTCATAGAGAGTTTTTCCCCTCGTAACAGAAATGGTGACTCCACAGGGGACATATATTCCTTCTAAGGGTTGAAGTACTTTGTCTTCTTACAATGCTCTTTTTCCTTTGTGTTTCTTGTCATACCACTGCTTGATAGTTTTAGTTCACTCTGGGTCTGATTGTTTAGGTTTCTGCTCTTTCCTGGCCCTGTTTTAAAGCATATACACCCTTTTTGCCTTGACACTCACCTATACACGCTTGCTGTCTCACTGCAAGATGCATATATATGCTATGTTTTCCTAAACAGTCCCGTATACCACTTTCCTTGCTTGTTTTCTTGGTTTAGTGAATGTTGGGTGGGATTTGAGGATTGTTGAGCCTTCTTAGGTCTCTGTAGTGCTTGTTGAGATTCTCTGGGATGACAGGAAACTTGTTTGGGGTTGAATTTTTTGGGCGTAGTCTTTCTCTTTGTTTTCCATTTTTTATTTGTCCTTTTTCTCTGGGTTGTTTGCTTGGCTTCTTGGTATTCTTCTCGAGTTCTTTCTTTTACACACAGTAGAATTCACATATCAGGTTGCTCATCAGTCCATGCATTTTCTCTTTAGTATATTGAAAATACAAAAAAATAGGCATTTTTCATTGGTTGGAATTCTTGTCTTTGAATCTTCATCATTATCTTAGCGCATTTAATGAAATATTTCATTTTTCTTTTGAATTGTAGATTTGAAATTGAAGACTGCACCATTTTTATTAGAATATCATTCATTGAAAAGTTAAATATAAACTTTGCATTATATCCATATATATTTTCTTGCAGAGTCATAACATCATGAGTTTCGCTTCCATACCTTTTTGAGTAATCACAACCAACAAAATTTACGCTTTAAACTAAAATTGATTAGTCACAATTTTATTTTTTAGGGTGCACAAACTAGTCTAAGATTTAGTTCCTTGGAATAGGATTTTGTGAGTAAACTTCTCCAAGGAAATTAAATCATCATATGTGTTTAAGACAGGGAGTTGAAAAGTCCATTGTATAATTGGTAATATCAGGGGGCTCCACTCACACCAGAGTTAAGAACAAGGTTGCGTGAAGTTAGTTGAAGGGATAACCCCTGGATACTCACCTAGTGTCAGAGATATTTCTATGGATTTATTCATATTTGGGGATCTTTCTAGTGCCCATACCTCTGTGAGAGGCGGTACTTTCAAGGTTTTGGGCTTTGCTACCCTGCCCATACGGTAATCCGGACTTACGACTATTCTCCTGTGCATTAGATATATAGTGGTTGATTAGTTGCTTGACTTAGGTATCTCATAGGTTACTTGCAGGGGTTATCCTACTTGTATCCCGAGTCAGATAGGGGTCGGACAACACACAACCTTTATGGAGGATTACCTCTCTAGGGGGATCTAACCGACTATTTGTTAAGCCTACGAGGGCCGTTATAACTAATTCTATTACCTCCAAACTTTAGCAAGGAGTCTCAAGTCCCTCTTGGATGAGGCATACCTCCTTTAGCGAGGGAGGTCACTCAGCCACTTTAGCCCATTTGCATGCATATTGGTCGTTTGACTTTTTGGTATGATCTTTGACTACTAGTTGAACTTAGGAGTCTATTTTGGGTTTCATCATTCTAGGCAGTGGAGTTTATTTTGCTCCCTCATTCAGTGCTACCCACCCCATGATACCTGCTAATTTTATGGGGACGGACCCTTCCACCTTTTACAACGGTATGCAAAACTACAATGCTCAGTCCGCCCCTTGGGTCTCGAGCCATTTTTCTGTTGATATGCCTTCCCTCGTGCAACCTTCTCCTTGGCCCACATATATGAATCCTATCATTGGGCCCAGAGGCACCATGGCTCCGATGCCTACTTCTTCATTTGATATGAGTTGTGTCCCCATGGGGGGTTGGAACCTTCCCCCCTATGGATCAAATACTAGCTATGCTATTTCTAGAGAAAGTACTCAGATGGGTGCTTATCCCACTTATTACACCCCACCCATGTATCCTTCATCCACCATGTTAGTTCCTTCAAACACTTTTTCCATGACAGGTCCTCAAGTACCCCCAGGTCTTTCATATGGGGAGAATCAATTTTATGGTTCAGGCTACCCTCTTTATGGGACCCCTTTACAAGGGGGGAACATATATCCTCACTCAAATCATCCTTATCCTACCTTGGTCTCTTCATAGACCTCAGTGACGATGCCCGTCTAGACCTCTTCGAACCACTTCGGCATAAACTACCACATATCTAGATTGGGGCAAGGGGTACACCAAGATCCTTCCTGGCTTGCAATTTTTTAGAATCAATATTTCCCCAGACCGTGGAATCAAATGCCAAAATATATCACTAGACCAGTCACTGTCAGTCATACTGTTGCTCCATCACCAACCTCTGCCAATCATGTGGGAGATGGGTCAACTTTTTCTACAAATTATGTCCACAACTTTCCCCCAACCTCTACCAATTATGTTGAGGGCACCATTCTTCTTACCCAAAATCATAGCTACATCACGTCTCCTGCCTCTATTCATCATATAGGAGATGACTCTCTTTCCCCTGCTAGTTACATCGAGAAGCCTAGACGTCTCAGACATAAACCAAAATTCCTTTACAGGACTTGCAAAGGAAGTCACCTTACTCATTTATGCCTGGTTACTACCAAGATACCAGAAGCATGGGGCTCACCCAAAAGCCTTTCGAATTTTTAAGCCTCCATGGTTTTTCCTCACACCACTTCTCCTTTGATTATCTTAATGGTTCCATCGACACAATTTTCTCCTGAAATCACCCCCTTTGTCGAGGGGGAGGCATCTCTTGCCCCCATTACTATGCATCTTCTTCAGCCTATAATTGAAGAAGTGGCCACACCAGTGCAATCTCTGGTCAAACCTACTCTCCCTGAAGAGAATGATATACCTCTTAGTCATATCATCAACATTTCTCATCCCACTCCTTTTGAATGAGAGAGATTCATTCTTCCCCCGAATGTTCTCCCTCCAAGTCCTAACAAGGTTCCCTTCAATTGGGATGGCCTGATGGGACATCCCATTCCCCCATATATGTCTTTTCCATTAAGAGAAATTACTTGAACCATCACARAAACTATATCCTTTATTAGCACCTTCTCATCCTCGACTTGGAGAGATTTGGGTTTTCCTAATCTTTTGTCAGCTATCTGTGAGATATTTACTTTCTAYAGGAGACAAAGATGGGAGCTTTGGCCTCTCGCTTTACATGTTGATTAGGCCCCCCAAAAAGCGATTCTTAGTTAATCTCTTTTCTGACTTGTATAAAAATTGAAAAGATTTCTGAGTGATTTGTCCCTTTCACACTCATTAAATTGGATTTGAAAGGTCACGAGTCTTATTTAATCTCTTTTCCGACTCATTATCAAAAATAGAAAATATAGCTGAGTGAACATGTCTCTTTCACACTTGTAAATTGGATTGGAAAAGACGTTTATTTGGCACAAGTTTACTCCTTTTTCACACCAAGTAGACTACAAGACATAAAAAAGGACATTTTTTGGCATTAAGTTGTGATTGCATCTCATGCCCTCGCTTGCAGTCCTAAGCCTTTAGCCGGTTCTCACTTTTCATAATAAACCGTTGCCTAAGCAGCTTTTTCATCCTCAACCAAGAAGATCTTTGTTTATATCCTTCACAATTTGACACCCTATACCCTGAAGGAAACATCACCCCGAGTGTCCATCTCTCGCATGCATTCCCCTACATTGATCATAGGTACGTTCCACTGCTAGAACTAGATTTTATTACTTGCGACACTCGTTCCCTCCTCTGTATCATAGCATTCATTTGCTATGAAAAAACAAAAAAAGACAGGTGGGAAGGGAGTACTATATTGTAATTGGAAGCAGTTGTGTCACCTTTGAACAGAGCACAAAGTTATCGAGTCCTTGCATCATCATAATTTTGGGTTTAGCATGGCCTTAGGAAGCTGATCTAGTTACAGAGTTTTCTCTACCGATTGGTTACTCTTCCATTCCCTATAGAGAAATTTATTGATGCATCTTGCATCTAATAGTCACATCATTAATTCTATGTTGTCGAAGTCCACCATGTCTCATGCTCTTGTTCAAAGGAAGTCTATCAACTTGTGTCGGCCACTCCTTAGAAATATTTACTTTACATATTAGCCATACCCTTAGTCTATCTCAGAATCACATGATACTTTGGTCTTATTATGCACCCTAGCCCTACTTTCATCATTGGTAGGTCACCTTGAACCCAGCAATCGACACTTCATCATTGGTCGTTGACTGGGTGGTTTTCCTTGTGTTCGACGGCAAGACATCTATTCACACTTTGGGATTTGTGTAGTGTATTGGTTTCCATTAGCCTTATTGGTGGTTTCCTTGCCTTTGTCAACAGTTTTCATCATTGGATGCTATTTAGAGGGTCTTTTTTGTATACCGCTTTCACTTGGTACACGAAAAATACACACATGGTCATTGGTTCGTGAACATGTTCTTTGTCTGATCTCCACCAAATCATGAAGCTCCTGCTTTGTTCCTCATGCTAACTAATGAGAGATGCCTCAATGCTCTCCTTTCAGCGGATCTATTTTCATCGACTTTAGGTCATTTATTATGGATATGGGACCTAGAGTTTTATGGGTACCTTGAGGCTTGCAGTCATTAGTGGCAAGCCCTCTCACCATTGACAGATGGGAATACATCAATGTCTCCTGATCAATGGATTTATCAAGTGTTTGACACCGACTCCTTTATTCACACTTGTAGAAATGTCTCACATTTGTTAACAGTATACCCCAATGACCAATAATCAAACGATGTCTTATCGTGTTCAACCTCAACTAATTTATTCACATGATGTAGACTTGCACCTTGGCGGATTATGGAGAAGACTTGAAGACATCACTATGTGGTCGTAGCTTTCCTGAGTTGTTTCTTCTCTTTCATTGGACCAACACTTGTTCGACTTTAGTGATCATGGGAGATCAAATTGTACTTCATGGTATACATATATCTTCAGATTGATTATGAGTCTGGTTTCWTTGGGCCTTGTTCGTGACTATGATAGCTTTTGGCATACAACCGCATTCGTATTCACCTATTCATGGCTATGAACACTTGTTTGGTATATTTTCCACATGGATCTGCATTGTATTCTTGGAAGCCATGTATGCAAAGTCAGTACATAATGTGTTAAGMAATTGAGTTCATCTAGCTGGTTCTCTACCACTCCACTTCTGGGTTATTTATAATGTATTTCGGCCATCATAGATACTCCTCTGATCTCACACATTAGGGGGCATCTGTTATAGCAATATTTGCCTCACCATTTCTATCTTGCACAAAGGGCCTTTTTCCATTTCCCTATGCAGGCTTATCATCCCATTTTGATGAATCCAGAGCCAAAAATATACATTTTTCCACATATATGCTCCCTATTAGTTATGCAAGATGTGTACATGCAGGCTGCTCCACTACAACTCGAGTACATCGGGATTTGTGACAAAAAATATAAAATGGAGTCGGGTTTCCATGTCACGACAAGAGATCTCTGATCTTTGACCTTACATATACTGGAAACATTCTGAATCATCCCTTCAATTTCATTTTGAAGGCTATAAGAGAACAATTTCAAGCTATGGAAAAGAGGAGAAAGCATTCAACTTTGAGAGAAAAGTTACATTGGAGAAATTAATTCATATTGATTTTGCATCCCTTTGTCCCTCAAGTCTGAACACAGTGTTCAACCCCCAAGCTCTTTCCCTATTGTTGAGAGGACCCCATTGCCTCTTTCCTATGAGATTTCCTTTGGTGGAGGATTGAAGTGGTGGAGACCCAGTTGGAAGGAATTTGGTTTCTTGGTTTCAAACCATGTCGACACAGAAATCTGTAACGTTGTCACTTCTGCTGATCAATTATTAATAGAAATACTCATTTCCTGTCCTATTGATATCTTGAAAATATATGATTATTATCCATGGGTGTTTTTGTAATGTTTATTAATGGATTGTGTTATCCGATGTGCTAACCCCTTTTATATAATCACTATGTACTTTCTCTACTTGTTTGTTGAAGGATGGTTGCAGGTATAAAGCTTTGGGTCAAAGTACTCAATGGTAGAACATCATCGAATGTTGGATCGAGGTAGGCCTCTTTCTTTTCTTGCACATTGGTTTGTATAGCATATGTTGGAATTGAGTTGATTTCTGCAGACATACCTATTTGTTGTGGTTTACCCTTGGCCATAGAGAGTTTTTCCCCTCGTAACAGACCTTATATAAGAACTTGAGATTATGTTTCAAAATTTGGAGTCCGGTGCTATTTGGTACCTGGAACTGGCACTTGGTTGGATTCTTTGTTTTCTCATAGGCTCTTCTCAAAGCATGGGCATTAAATTCAAATTTTGGACATCTTCGGCACATGTGACATTCACGTAATAGGTTGTGGGCCCCATTAACCGATTGATCTAGTTATCACCTGTGAAATCTTTCCCAGGCTTGGCACTTTGCACATGACACCTGAGATTGAGGATTCGACACTTGTTTTCTCGGTGCGAGGGTTTAAATTTTTTTTGTTTGGAGGGACTTTTTGTTTTCGCAGTAGCGAGCATTATCCCACATTCACCAGGGATTTGGTTGCAATGGTGTTCATATACATAGTTGTATATAATGAATATCGATGTGAGCAATGCGCTCAAAACCCTTATGAATCTACCTTTTGTTGAGGAAAATATATGAATTGATATTACTCAAGCATTTTCAGACATTATGTGGCTAAAGTAAATAATATAAAAAAAAATAATATCCTAACTCACAAGTATTAATTACAAGTGCTTAGGCTAGTATTTTATCAACAAAAAATCTTTCTACAAATTCACTTTTTATGTAATTTTCTGAATATATTAGTTGTTGAAATAAATGTAAGAATAGAAGTAAAGACACCAAGATGATAATCAAGACAACTGATACATAAATAAATCCTTTATTTCATTCCAATTCACCAAAGAGTCATTTTCTTTACAAAATCTCATGCAGAAATCTTAGACCAAAGTCAAACATAGACATCCCCGATGGAACATACAAAAGGACCTCTGACAGAAAACAAAAAATGAAATCGAAAAGTTGGATTAGTTTGCCACATATTGCTACCCACTCAACTCTGCACAATAGCCTTTGTTAGTCATGAAAGCTAATTCACAAACAGACAAGTCTACATAGACTATCAAAGATAGATCAACACCTCTGAAGAACAAGTGTCTGAATGATTTGATTCAGCCCTGAATATTGTTTTCTACAATAAGACCCTGCTATCATAAAAGAGAATTAGGCTATGATAAATATATGAATGAATGAAAACTAAATTATCTCAACATAAACTCAAAGAGCAAACCTTAGCATGCTTATGCTTCTATCCTCCTCTTGTTCCTCCCCTTGATTCTTCTTTTAACAAATTAGAATCAATTGAAGAAGTTGAACCAATTCATTAGTTAAGTTAATTAAAAGAATCAACTAACTTTAGTTAGGGGAAGAGTAAAAACTATAATAAGGGTCATAAATAATAATAATAATAATAACTAGTAGGTGGGACCCCTTGTGACTCCCTTTTGTTCATAACAGTCATAATAATCATAAAATAACCATTAGTTAATCAAAACATACTTCCTTGTGTCTCCCCTTGACATATTCACTTTTGGTAAATTAAGCTCATGAAATTTTAAGCTATATCAAAATAGTAATCATATATCCAAAATAAACATGTTGTCCAAAGATCCCTGAAATCAACTGTCATAAAACGATAGATAGAATAAAACTTAAATCATATTTTCCCTTGCTGATGATATTTTCCCTTAATCCTTCTTTTTGACAGAGGCATGATAGGCTTCTATTTTTTATCCTTTTATTTGAATGGTGCATCCCTACATGCATGATTGATTA
>JASDQU010108346.1:83819-110239 GCA_032191745.1 Picea mariana
CACTTCCATCTATCTCAACACAATAATTCCCTTGGTTGTAATCAATCTTAGAACATGGAGTGAAAGAAGGATATGATAGGTTTGTAATTAGCTGAAAGTGAGATCATGGAAGGGGAAGAAAATGATTACTGTTCATGAAATTAATCAAGCGATCCATAAAATAGTCTGCAGTAAGACTAGATGTACCATCCAATAAACAATCATTTGATTAAATAACAATTCGTATACATCTAATTAGTTTACTATTCATTAATCAAAACTTTAACACAATGCTATTGCAGAACAACAAGTTTTCCCATATGATTTACAGGAGGCATTGTTCTCACAATCTGCATTTTATAACAAATTAGGAACAATCACCATTTCCAATCTGTTACTATCAAAATCAATCACTATTCATTCATTTATTTAGTCCACGATTATACTCCACAAGCATGCTTTCAAATCAACGAAGTCACCATTTTTGCAATAGAGCACATCAAAATTTTGCAATGATATTCGTTCTCATATATCTATGTAGTAAAAGATCAAATTTACACGCCTGAAAATGACAACAAATTATACAATCAACAACCATCAGTTAGATCAAGCTATGCAAGAGTATCTTTCCCAGGAAATGTAGTTCTTCCCTTGTAAACAATCAATCCAAGGTGACTTAAAAACTAAACTACCTACCCAGCACTATTTTCATCAACAGTGGCCAGCTGCAATAAATAACACGCTTAAAACTCAATGGGTATCACTGAGTATGAAAACAAGTCATCCATACTACATGCAGTGTGCAACTAACAAATCCCAGAGTGTAAAATTCCCAATAATCACACAGAAAACAAAAAGATGCCATAGATATATCCATTCCAATAATCATTTGTCCCCAAAGAAGACCATAGTTACCCCGCCCAATAATTTACTTTTGCAAAACCTTATTTACATAACTTGACACGTGTGAGAAACACCCAACATTCGTAACCAATGCCAACCATCATTCAAATATCCATAAATGTAATTACTAGTGATTGCACATCAATCAACAATTCACCACGGTGGGAGAAAATCAATCAACCGAACAAACTGCAATAGCTATGTGTATTTACACATCAAATCGAATCGGGCATAGACCTTCTTCATTAATAATACTGAGCTTTTGATATAAGGAGGGTGACTGTGTAATTCAAGAGTGAAAATGCAATGTAGGGCTTAACATTATCATCAGGGAGGTAGTAACTATATGCCAAACAAAACAACTTCTATATGATTGACTGGGTGAATCCATATTCAAAGTAATCGACCATATTTTCAACCCACAATAACCCATTGCAATTGGACAGGCACGACAATTTTCTCTGCATAACTTCAGGCTGGGCGGATTAAGGGTTTTCTTGGTAGCCACCAAAAGAAGAATGGATCCAATCTTGGTAAGGAAAATGTAATTTAATGCATGCAAGGTATAACCCTCATTCCTTTTGATCAAACAACCACCACAATGCGGTAAGGACAGGGCCGATTAAGAATAGGAGAAAACCACTTTGTAATCTTTGGTGGTGAAGTCAACCCATTTTCCATATGTACGATGCATGGTGATACTAATACTTTAGCCACAAAACCCATAAAAAGCCGCAGATTAATCACAACAATGCAAAAACTCGAAAATAGCCTAGTAAGACTGACAGGGTCTTTCCGAGTAACCAACAAGGATAACATAGATCTCTTGTGACTGCTAACACCCATTAATGTTACGATTTCAACCTCATTTCAAGGAGAATCATCAATGTCTCATTCAAAATCACCATTTCATAGTCGCAATACATAAGGAGAGAACAACTAATACATTTGAGCCAAAATCCATTTCATAACTAGAGTATATTCATGAAGGGCCAAAAAAAAGAACATACCTGTAATCACATGTCTTAAGAACGCATTGGTCGAGCAGT
Organism: Picea mariana; assembly: GCA_032191745.1. Lineage (NCBI taxonomy): Eukaryota > Viridiplantae > Streptophyta > Pinopsida > Pinales > Pinaceae > Picea > Picea mariana. The sequence continues at coordinate 85,751 of JASDQU010108346.1, forward strand.
TCCTTTCTGCTGATAAATCAGAACATAACCATAGTCGAGGTGTTTGGAAGAGACCCTGACCATGGTGGCATCCATTGGTAAGGGTAAAGGTGATRTGCAATAAATGCACATCACTTACCTACTCTGATTTCATTCAATTCTTAGTACGTGCCAGCTATTAATCACAAATAATCCACCTTACAACAAAAACCATTAATTTCCAAGAGCGCCACCTATATCACATATTACAATATCTATTATGTAGAKTTTTATATCAACTATATTATATCCAACCTTTAATCACTCGTATGGATATCCTATGTTAGATTGGATTTTCCACAATCCTCTTCAATGTATATAGTATAGCCTGCTAGTATAGGACAATTATTTTTTTAACCCTTCCTTTTTTCCATTACTTKTCATTACTAACATGTGTTTTTTTGCAGGTGTCACAAGTCCTAAATCCAAGAACAATCAATAATGATATCCTGAAACATTTTAGTATAACTTGATTTGGAAACAGCAAGGGAAACCTATATAAAATTCCCGATCTATTATCCAATAAATCAAGATATCGTCAACCACGAAAATCGTGTCGAATATCATCAGATAACACTAGAATTGATATTCAAAATTACAAGGGGGTCCCACCTACTAGTATCATTTAGCTTTCATAATAATAGGCTTTAGCAATACTTTGTGGGCCAAACTTCGTTGCGAATTTAATCGTCAACACCTTAGTTCTTGGCATTTTTGCTCTGGGCCCCTCCTTCGACTTGTTTGTATTGTTGTCTTATGGTAGGTGATTCTAACTGCTGACATGTGTTATTTTTGATGCAGGTGCTTTCTCTCGGTGTTGAGAACTTCGAGATTGGCCCTCGGCCAATATATATTTTTGTAAAAGATTTTTCAAAAGATATATATTTAAATATTGGCCATGTCTCTATAATAGGCCCTGAGAGCCTATTTTTTTATATATATAATAAGAATAAACCCAAAAATCATAAGCCTAATAACTTACAAGACTTTGAAATCAAATATAGCACCAAATATTTGGTTAAATAAACCGAAATTGAAACACTTTTTCCCAATCRCCACTATGAGAAGTATAATAAACCCCTGAGAGACAAGAACATGAAGATCATTTATTCTGAGAMATTCTAGAGAAGTGCAGATGGACTTTTTATCACTTTMTCCTTTTAAATATGTGCCATGAMAACTTTGATTTAGGATCTTTTTGAATATGAACCCAACTTAGGGGTAGAAAAGAAAGGTGCCAGACACCATGGAGGTTACACTCYCATATCTTCTAGACATAGTGATTATTGTGGATGACATGCTGGGGAAGGTAAMAAAACTCAGGTGCACAGACCATSATGTGCACGATGTGACCAAATTCCCAAATTTTGGCTGAGGACACTTACTTAATAAGCGCAGGGGAAGTTGGACCCCTCAGAAAACCCATACTGGAGCCCACGTAGTGGATAAAGGAGCTCTAAAACTCATACATCATGAACCTGTTGGGTATATTKCATTTCGGGTGCAGTAAGAACGTCAGAATCTGCATGAAACAAATACTCACCCGTGTACATGGAGGCATTCTTTGTATGGATAGGCTGGTATAGATAGATGTGTCCATGATTTACAAGATCACAGGACTCCCCATAGTTAACATGCAACTAGAGGAATATTTGGATAACAAGACACACGAGAAAGAAATTGCAAAACTGGTTAAAGTGTAGTTCAACACTACTCAGGGTAATAGGGAAATTATCAACAAGGATATCAATGATAATGTGACAAGGTTTTCCAACAACCTTATGGATTACAAACTGTTGAGGAAATTCCTCAAAGAAGAAGTTCTAGCAGGAATTATTGCAGTAGTCGCGCAGTGCGCGAGGGGGGTCATGTTCAGCTGGGCACCATACCTATTGAACCAACTTTTAATAGATTGCAGAGATGTGCAAGAAAATGGATCTGGGTTTCATTACTCATGGATGATCATCGTGATAGATTTTGTGGGTGGAAGTATCCAAATTTATCAACTTTCCTCGATAGAAAAGAAAAATGTTATGCAGCCAGATATGAGTCCCTATGGAAGGCTAAGGACAACAAAATGAAATAGAAAAAACGATACCATTTTTTCAATGTTGCTAGAAGAGATACAACAATGCACAGTGAATGTGTGGCACATAACTATGGAGGTAGTCCAAGAGACATATGGGATATCCAATTTCAATATGTCCATACATCACATGTGGATCCAAGCAGCAAGGGATCCAAAGAAGGAATGGATAGAGATGCAATACTTTGTCACCAAAGAGGAAATGGAATGGATAATTAAAGACTGGCCTATGCAGTGGCAACATCCAGTAACAAGATCAATAAAAAATATAGTCACGATGCAACCCTCTAGGCATAGGGACACAACTAAAGTAGGCTCTTCAATGAGAACAAGTATCCCGGTTGGTAATACTAGAATGATGATAGTGTAGAATCAACCAACCGAGAGCAACACAGTACCAAAATGACCAAGGAGAACAACAACAACACCAAGGACATGAAGCTAGACACAGATCAGAAAGAAGGATACTTCACAGGCTCGAGAAGAAAGAACCCAAGGAACAACAAGTGGGGTGCATCCCTCACAGAGAGTAAAGAATCTCATGCAGGAAAAAGAGGTGCACAAGAAAAGGAAGTATGACATAGAGAACCCAGACATCACCATGATAGAGGATGATGTAGACCTAGTCACAAAAAAGGTCCAATACAGGGGTGAAGAAGTGGTCTAAATTGTAGAGGCATAGTGGGAAGAAATCATTCCCAAGCTCATATAGGTCCATGAGAGCATTCAACAACCACGGACCCAAGCAGGATCACAGGCCACATCGCAACAACAGGGAAAGACACAATGACCACCTACGTAGAAATAAGGAGGGGAGACAATGAAGTTCATCATATAGAGTAGGGAGACATTTATGGTCACACGTCAAATGATCATATTGGATCAGAATATTGCACAGAAACCCCTGCGGGAGGTGGAACAATTGGAAATGTTCATGGCACAAATACCCACCAAGGAACTATATAGACTCCAGGCCAGTGTCATGCAAGAAGTAAAGTTGAGAGCCTACATGGATGCAAAAAATTTGGAGCTGGGTAGAGGAGTTAGTGAAATGATACAAATCACATGAGACCAAATGACCATGGAGAAGGAGGAGGAGAACCAATGCATAGATAAATTAGAATAGGGATTAACAATTGTTTATGATTGCATCCTAGATAGCGCACAAGCACTGTAGAGAAGTGCATAGGAGAAGATCAACCTGATCTCACAAACAATTGACCAATACAAGAAATACATTGAGGATATTGAGGAAAATATCAACCCTAGGACTCCTCCCTAGGTCTGGGAACAGAGAGAACAACAATATGCTCTCCAGATTGCTCAGATGGAGAAAGAATCTAGGGAAATAGAGGAGTTGTTCGACTGAACAACACATATGTGGACTATACTCAAAGAAGAAGAAAAGTTCCAATAGTAAGACCAGAAAGAGGAAAGAGTCAAATATATCATACAAGATCTCAAGCAACGACATAAAACAATGATCATTATGGAGTGCTTGAAAGCCACTGAAGAATGAAATAGTCTCTAGACAAAATTGAAAGAAATGCATACACAAAAGAAATAAAGACAAGTTGAATTGGAACCCCTCCAACAACAAGAAGTGTAGATGATTGTGTAGTTGGAAGACAAGTAGAGCACAGGAACAAGTTGAGAGTGAAACATCAATGTAGGAGGAAATAACAATGCAGACAATAGAGGTACTGACAAGCAAAGTTGTGCAGATGAGAGAAAAAGGAAAGGAACTAGCAACAAAGTTCCTTACTTTGGATAGGGCAGTTCAAAGATCGCACACCACCTGAGTGGCTCGGGACGAGCCACATGTCAATGTTGGGGGCTTGTTGGGCATAGGCCTATCTTGAGAAGGAAGGATATTTTTGGTGTAGGCAAAATTTTGTAGATGAAGGTCTGTTTTGGGAAAGACCTAATTTTGGAGCGCGTGCAATCAATGGAAAGAAAGAATCATGCAGAAAAAGGAGGAAAAGAAACATGCAAGAGGAAAAGAAACATGGTGTGCAGGCAGACAAACCTAACCATGTTAGGGTTAGGGTTTTTGATAAATATTGTAATGGCTATTAGCCTAAAAACTAGTATAAATAAGAACCTAGGAGGTCTAGGTTAGGGGTTCACTTGATTAATCTTTTAGGGTTAGGTCAGACGCTTAGGAGCTTGGGGTGATCTAGTTCGCCTCACAGAGGTTCATTAACCTCATAGTGCTTGTATGATTGGATATGTAATGCGCGCAACACCATATTTTGTATCAAACCTAAGAAAAGAGAAGATAAGACAAATCTTTGTGGATGTAGCCTAGGAGGGGATGAACCACAGTAAAACATGTGTTATATGTGATTTTTATTGCATGTTTACATTCTATCAATGATTAGTTTATGTATTAGTGGTTAATCTAGATATATTAGAATGCATGCATGGGCCTAAAATATGAATGAATCCTAGGAATATTTGAATGAATAACATGATAAATGCATGAAGAAGGAAGACTACACTCCCATATCCCCACTCATTCCTAGACTGCAAGCACTTAAGCATTGCAGTCACCCATAAAACTATCTTGGGTGAGACTGCGCAGTGCACTCTATGCACCGTGTTTCCTTCTGGTTTACTAGGAGGGCCAATAGTTTTAGAGGGTTATGTTGGAAACCTGTTGAGATCCGAACCTTAGTCACCCCAATAAGAGAAAGAGGAATAATAACCGAACATCTAGCTTCTTGATGACATCTGCTGAGATGAGGTTCTTCTAGCTACCACTATCAATGATGAAGTGTAGTGGAGTGCCCTTCACCTACATTTGTGAATGCAACAGGCGCTCACCTTCCTCTGGCTCATCAGGTTCACTGATATGGATCTTGTTGGTAACAATGGTCCAAAACGTCGAAAATCAAAAAACATATGCGATTAATCTGAAAGAATTGTCTGATCAAAACAATGGTCGCAAAAGCCTTAGAACAGAAAAAACTATTTTGAGCCAATTGGAAAAGCTGGGTGGCCACCAATATCCATCTAGATCGGGTGTTCTTTACATTTTCTTATGGATCTACCATGTCAAGAATAACCATCATCAAACTCAAATTTTGAATCATTCATGGATCAATACCATGGTGATATTAGGCCTTTAAGACAAAATCTTTGATACCATGTTAAACTATGCAATGAGACATGACACAAACATTGGTGGAAACTTTTTTAACCTCTTTTTGAGCATTCAACACACCCTAAAAGTATTTTTGGGAAAACTTTTCTTTTTGGGTACCACTTTTCATTTTTCTAAGTCGGAGCCTGTATTATGGATGAATGGATTTTTCTTTCTTTTATGTCATTAAACATTATCATTGTCATTTTTGTTTGGTCTTGGCATATTGATTTTTCTATGTAACAACACATGATAGGCCTGAAAGGTGCATAGTTTAAAACTCTTAACAATCGTTGATCGACGAAATTTGGCCTATAAGATAGTCTTTTAACATCACCAATACTCTTCGGCGTCGAYAAGTTTTGAGAGGTAAATCACAAACGGGATAAACTACCATCGCCAATTGTTGATCGCCAACACATCTTTGGCATCAACAGAATTCGAGAGACAAAACTGMGAAAACTTTCACTTAAAAAAAAAACTTCGTCGATCATCATAATGACATCGACGTTGGTAGAATATAGTGCGGAAACCAGACTTAAGTCCAGAGGAAATCACTGATGCCGAAGTAGTGTTTCCCACGAAAAAGTCGAAATCAACCGCCACATGTCTTTGTTGTGTAAGGAGTTAGTGTGATGTGGCCTCCTCTCCCTATGTCATCTCTTGGCGTTTCATGTATCATTCCCGCATCTCAAAGTCAACATTTCCACATCAGTATTGTATGGATTTTTGGGTTGGCAGCGGAGATTTCGACTAAAGGTATCAATGAAAAATGCTTAAGAAAAGCGTCAATCATTGATCGACTTATTTTCTATCGGAAGACTGATAGGACATCGTACAATGGGGTTTTTGTCAAATCTTCCACATTCTACATTAGTGATCCTAGCTTCTCTACGCTTTGTTTCCATTTCAAGACCCTACCTTTTTTCCCTAACGTCGATCATACCAGTGTTGAAAATATGAGAAGGGTTGATAGTTTGATGGGATACTTTCAGTAGGGATAAGATTGGATTTTGTTATTTAAGAGACCAATTAATGTTTCTCTCATGTTACTATTCTGTGCGCCAACCAAGAAGTAGAAGTTTGAATCCGTCGATAAACTATGAAGTAAACATCTCCCGCGCCACCAATTTACATTGCATTTAATCCCAAGCGTGGTTTGGATGTAGTGATGAATTGCGCAGAGCGCATTTATAGCCTTGAATTTAAGAACTGATGTGACAAGGTAAGTATGCTCTCCATTTAAATTACAAAAACATATTCAAATGCACCATTCTGTGCACAAATATTTTATTCCCCAGAGAAGTCGAAGGAGTGAGAGAGAGTTTCTAAGAGCTTACAGTCGATCTTTAACTCTAAACCAGGTTAATATTGTAGGTATGTGTTGTATCCATCATTTCTACATTTTCAATTGCATCCATAATACTTTTAGAGTTTGGTATATCACTATGTCTGTTTACAAAAAATGCCTCCAAGAAAGCCGACAACCAGGTGCTCACCAAGGACACCCAAGCTAAAAGAACCATAGGTTGGGGAAGGATCTACACTGCGTGTTGCAAGAGAGTTGGATTTCTCCTCAAAGACAGAATCAATTATCCATACGTCCACCAAGAAGAAGGGTATCCATCCTCGAGGGTTCAATGACATAGAGGTGACCATAGGGTCTAAAGTGGTGCTCCCACATTGGGGCAGCCTGTACAACAAAATTAGTTAGGAGGACTACCCTGAGTTCACACCTCATAGCAATCCATATGTTCGAATATTGGATTATGAGGTGTTTCCAAACATTTGGAGGTCAAATCTGCACAGGGTGGCTAGTCGGACCCTAGTTCTTCCCTACATCAAAGCCTTGGGATGGATAATTGACAATGCTGACACGGTAAAGTTCACCATCAACAATGAACAAATAAATTGTGTTGGTGTTTTCCTTCTGACGGAGGTGAAGGAGTACTACAAAAATAGAGACCTAAAGGAAAGGATGAACACATACTTCATCATCACGTTCTATGAGATTCATGATGCCACCCAATTTCTAGACTCGTGGTGGAAAGAATACAAGAAATTCAAAAATAGGAGCACCGCATGGTACAACACAATAAATCTCCAAGATCCATACATGTATCTGATGGTGTTAATCTTTCAATTATATGGAGAAAAGGATTTCTCCAAATTTTTAGAGGCAAGGATGCCCGTAGCATACACTGTGGAAATTTTGGGGAGCAACCTCAATTGGGGAGACATTATCTCGAAGCATCTCAGTATAAATATTTCATAGGCTCAGACACCGAAGGAAGGAGAGGTTCTCACTTTCTACACGACATCCTACTTGCTGGATGTAATTTTTGCAAGGAACATTTTTGCTGGTATGAATTTGAGCTGGCATGTTTCTGAATTGCATGTACATGTCTATTTCAGCATATTGTGGGAAAATAGACATAAGAGATCATATGATTTAATATGCGATGAGTTCCTATCCATAGTTTACTTCCTGATCTTTAGAAAAGAGTTCCCTCGACTTTCGGTGGAGGAAAAGAAGATGATAGAAAAATTTGGCCACTAGTACTTCGAAGAAACTAGCACTTATATTAGAGTGTTCGAATCTACCAACGCATCGCACCTTCTCCCTATTCATGTCCTACATCACCTCCTTTTTGGGGAGATCTACTACCAAAAGATCTTGCAAGGCTACAATGCCTCCCTGGTCAAAGACAAGAAGAGAGATTTCATTTCCTATGGTTTCCACATAGTATTTTACATGGTCACAGACACTGCGCATGAAAAATATGAGGGGATCAATCAACTCAAGTATCGATTTCAAACAGGTCTCTTTCACAAGCACAATCCCAAGGGATTAGTTCCCTAGCATGCAGTGCAGGTATCCTCCTATTTTTTGTAAGATCATGATAATTTTGAAGACGCAATCTTCACTGAAGGAGCCCAGGACTGGGAGGAAGTACTAAAAAGAAGGGCCAACTTGAATATGACTAAGTTCAAAGCGATGTCCTTGGACAAGAAGGTTGAGACAATAGAGAATACAACTCAAGAATCTCTCAAGGTCAAATACAAAAGCAAAGCAATGGAGGCAACAAAGGCACGAAGGAGGGGTGTGATGTTACTGGAAGAAGCCCAAAGAGCCATACAAAGGGAAGAACAAGATCCCCCACTTAACCCTTTGATTGAACCACTGAGGATTACCCCGATCAACACCAATGACCAGGAGGTAGAGCCAAATGGCTCAAGTACCACTCCACCAACAAAAATGGTCGATCGGGAAAAAATTATCCAGGTGAGATCTCTAATAACGAATGTAGTTCAACAAAGGCCAGCGGGAATATCAAGTGGAACAAGGGTGCCAAATGTTCTTTTGGACCTAATCACTATATATGATGATGATCAAGGCTCGGAGGTTTCACACATATCTCTAGTTGTAATCACCCAGGAGGAAAACCCAACCGAAGTATATACTCTGGCTCCTGATGAAATTGTACCGGAACCTCGAGAGGATGGATAGAACGTTAGAATCACTTCTGAGGATGAATTTCTTAGTTCACTAGAGAAACAACCGATAGGATATTGTCAGTCGCATGGTGTCAACTCCAAAGAGAACAAGGGCATAGGTGAACAAGGAGGAACAATGAAGCTACAAGAAATTGGCACCCTAGCAACCGAACCTTCAATTGGTATTGGGCTTCCTCTTACTCCCTCATTTGGAGTTAAAGAACAGTCAATCTTTGAGACCATGCAGGATGACCAACCTATAGAGCATCCAAGAAAATCCCCTTCCAAGGAGCTGAGCACACCTGACTATGAAACAAAACAAGAAACATCACAAGAAGATACCATGGAGCATCTCTACACACGAGGAAGCTTGGGAAATATGATGTCCTGGGGAGATCAACATATTTTAGGAGCCTTTGGATGAAATTGTCGAAATGTAGGCCATTGATTATGACATGAAGATAAAATTTGTGATGAAAAGGATGGTCAAGAAAAAAAACTCACCTTGTATAGAACTCTTCTCGTAACCACGGAAGAAACACTATTTGATACAGAGAATGCTAAGATAATGAAGCTCATTGGAGTTGGAATGGCCATAACAGATGCCACACTTGACAGAAAAAATAAGGATGAAGAGGAGGCAACTGCCATGAGAAAAGAATTGGACCATCTTCATCATCAGGTTGAGTACTACTAGAACTTGACATAGTGAGTGATACTCTTAAAGAGTGAGTTCAGAGAAATTTATGGGAAATTCAGAAGAGAAAGAGACCTCTTCACCACCCAGATAGTTGAACTTCAAGAATATACTTTAATGGGGATGGTGACATGAAACTATATGTAGCGGTGGCTTGAAAAGGGACATAAATCCTTAGAACAAATCGATTACATCAGTGAAATACAGAAGGGTAGTGATTCAGAGGAGCATGGTATCTGAGTGCTGATGGACAGTAGCATCACTCAAATATGTAAGGCAGTCGAACACTGGGTGTCCATGGTCCAAGAGCCTCAGCGAAAAATGCAAGAAATATGGGTAGAATGTAAAAAATGTTTGGAGAAAATCAAACTAGAAATGAAGGGCATTAATTTTCTAGAGTTTGGTCCACCGGAAGATTTCGCCGACTTACAAGATATTGTTAAACAACATGAAGAGAAATAACTGGCATGGGAAATGTATATTTCACAGACTTCAAGCATGATCCTGGGTCTAGCAAAGAAGTTCATGGAATCCTAGATCAAAGCTCTGATAGTCTTACAATGCTTAAGTGTAAAATTGATCAAGTACAAGGAATGGGTAGTAGAGATAAAGGAAGTCCTCTCCGCCCCTATGGATCAACATAGGTTCCCATATGCAAACACATGCGAAGACCTCTTCTTCCATTGTTTAGAATATGATAGAAATAATTCACTATACTGAAAGGATCAGATGATCTCGGGAGAAGAAAGAGATAAATCTGACACGTGTCATTTTGTTTCACTTAACATGACTTTTATTAGTGATTTTTAGCTTAGTGATTCTTTATAAATAGCAATATCGAATTCGTGTTGAAGGGTCGATGGTTTTGGAGAGAAATATTTTTCTGAAATTTTTTAATAGAACTACTTCTGTTCAATTTTATTTAATTGAGAAGTTCTATTTAGAACCAAAGACACTTATATCATCTAAGGCATGAATATATTGAGACTGAGGAGGATTATATCTGTCTTCAGATTCAATATTTGTTTCTTTGTTGAGTAAGAGTTTTTGTACCTATATTTAAATTTATCTTATGATGTTGTAGCATTTATTTTATTCTAAATTGATGACTAGCAATCGATTGTGTTAACATGTGATTGGTGATAGAGTATTGGAAATTACTTTTTTTGCACTAGCTTTTAATCACATGTATGTTTATTTGCTTCAACTGTTATCTCTGGATGACCATTTTAAACATGAATGGGAAAGCTTCGATTTGGTGGGAGGACCTTAGGAATGTGAAAGGAGTCTATGAGAAGGAGTTGTCATCAAAACAATTTGAGAAATATTTCAAGAATAAGTACCTGTCATAAAAGTACTTTGATGGAAAGAACAAGGAGTTCTATGAACTCAAGCTAGGGAAACTTACCATAGATGAGTATATCAACAAATTTCTCGAGTTGATGAGGTATGTTCCCTATATAAAGGATGAAAAGGTAAAGATGCAACGATTTATTAATGGATTACCTCAGTCCTACCAGGACAAATAGAGTTTGATGAGCCAAAGACCTTAGAAGATACTATTCGAAAATCAAGGTATTGCTATGAAAATTCAAGAGTAAGACAAAAACCCAGGAAGAATGGAAGAAGAAAAATATTTCGGGATTCAAGAAGAAGGGGTTTAAACCCTCGATATTTAAGAACCCTTGTAAGAGCAGCCTTCCTGCCATAAGTGTGTATTAGAAAAAATTTCCATCCCAAAGTGGCAATAAACCATTCATAGCAGCTCCAAGTAATATTGATAACATGAAGATAGAACCCTTGAAATGTTTGGGTTGTGGAGAGGAGCATCTGTTGAGGGACTATCCACATATGCAACATAACAATGGGAGGGTCTACAACATCCGAGAGGCTACCACAGTCAATGATGTGGCTAGGAGCCTACCAAAAATTTATGCAACCTTGGATAATAGAGAAGCTTACCACCAAGCTTCAGTGGTGGAGATGAAAGGTACGATTACCAACCATCTTCTTTCCATTTTAATTGACCCTGGTTCTAATTTGAGTAATGCTTCCCCTAAAACTATTGAGAAATGTAAATTGAAACAAGTTAAACATGCTAAATCATGGCTGGTACAACTAGCCATTGGAACCAAAATAAAAGTAACATAGGTCATACTAGCATGCCAACTTGTTATGAGTGGGTTTCCCACCCAAGAAAACCTAAAGATACTTCCTCTAGGATCTTATGACTTGTTGATTGGCATGGATTGGTTGGTTTCCCACAAAACCAMGTTGGAATGTTACGGTAAAACTTTGGAGTGTGAAAATGAAGAGGGAAGAAGGGTAACCCTACAAGGGATTCAAAATCTTGTCTCAGTGAGACAAATATCAACCCTCCAAGTGAAGAAGTATTTCATAAAGGGATGTCCCATGTATGCAATACCAGTACTAAACTATGTTGAAAATGAAAAACCCATCCTAGAGAACCATCCCATATTAAGAGAATATAAAGATGTATTCGCAGAAGAGGTATCGGGTCTACCTCCAAGAAGGGATATTGACTTTTCAATAGAACTTGTACCAGGAGCGGTGCCAATGTATAGAACACGCTATAGAATGAGTACATCGGAGCTAGTTGATCTCAAACTACAACTGAAGGAGATGTGGGACAAATGTTACATTTATCCTAGTGTGTCTCCATGGGGAGCACCATCCTTGTTTGTGAAAAATAAGGATGGTACACTCATACTATGCATAGATTATAAACAACTCAATAAGATGACCATAAAGAATAAGTATCCCTTGCCAAAAATCGATGACTTGTTTGACTAATTAAGGGGTGCTACAATATTCTCCAATTTTGACTTGAGGTCTGGATACCATCAGGTCCAAATTAAATATGAATGCACCCACAAGACAACCTTTAGGACAAGATATGGTCATTATGAATTTGTGGTGGTGCCATTTGGGCTTACCAATGCACCAACCACCTTCATGGGATTAATGAATAACATATTCAGAAAGTTATTGGATAGGTTTGTGTTGGTTTTCATTGATGATATCCTAATCTATTCCAAAAATAGGGAAGAGCATGAAGAATATCTCAAGCTAGTACTCCAAGTGCTAAGATAACATCAACTTTATGCTAAGCTTAAAAGTGTGACTTTTTCCAGAAAGAAGTCCATTACTTAGGCCATGTTATTTCTGAGGAAGGAGTGGCAGTTGATCCTGACAATATTAAATCCATCATGGATTGGCCTACCCCAAAGGATGTATCTGATATCAGATCCTTTATGGGCCTGGCAGGATACGATAGGAGATTCATAAAATGATTCTCCAATATTGGTTTCCTAATGACCTCCCTTCAAAAAAAGGGTGTTAAATTCATTTGGACATCAAAATGTGAAGAAATATTTCAAGAGATGAAATACCTTCTAACCAATGTGCATGTGTTGAAGATTGCAGACCCAAACAAGGACTTCCTTGTGTGGACATATGTCTTCAAGGAAGGGCTCGGAGGAGTCCTCATGAAAGAAGGACAAGTGATTTTCTACGAATCCATAAAATTGAATGAGCATGAAGTCAATTATGTGACCCACGATATGGAATTCGATACCATAGTGCATGCTTTAAAAATGTGGAGGCATTACCTTTTAGGTAGAATATTTTTACTTATGACAAATCATAGTGGGTTGAGGTATTTGTTTGACCAACCAAAACTAAATGTGAGACAAGCTAGGTGGATGGCTCTCAGTGAGTTTGATTTTGAAATGAAACATATCAAAGGAAAGGAGAATAGGGTGGTTGATTCCCTTATTTGAAGTATGAAAGTAGTTCACTTGGTATTTGTAAGCGCCAGTGAATCAGATATCAAAGAGAGGCTTAAAATTGCACAAGAAACATATGCATTTTTCAAGACCATGAAATCATACATAAAGAAAGAGACCATAGGGATGAAGTATGAAGGTTATCAGATGCTTAATGATGAGCTTCTAACTTACAAGGGACGATTATATATCCCAAGTTGTGATGACTTGAAGAGGTTCATAATGGATGAACTACACAAAATACCATATACTGGTCATCCTGGTTATCAGAAAATGATCACGACCACTAGGAAACTATTTTATTGGCCCAGACTGAAAAAATGAAATAGTTGATTACCTAGTTAAGTGTCTAGAATGCAAACAATTCAAGGCAGAGCATCGACACCCAACATGATTGTTGCAACCCCTACCAATTATCGAATGGAAATGGGAAACCATCATAGGATTACCAATATCACCCAAACAAAATGATTCCATCATGGTAGTTGTGGAAAAACTGAGCAAGTCTACTCATTTCATACCCATCAAGTCAACTTTCAAGGAAATAGATATTGTCAGCATCTTCATGAAAGAGATATTTAGATAGCATGGCATGCGTAAGGATATTATATCAGACATAGATACAAAGTTTACTTCAAACTTTTGAAAATCTCTATTTTCTAGTTTTGAAACAAAATTACTATTTAGTACAGTCTATCACCCTCAAACTGATGGGAAAATAGAGAGGGTAAGACAAGTATTAGAATACATGTTGAGGATGCATGTAATGCATCAACCTAAGAGGTGGGAGGACTACCTACCACTGGTAGAATTTTCCTACAAAAATGGCTATCAAGAGTCATTAAAAATTAGCCCTTTTGAAGACCTATATGGAAGACAATGTAGCATTCCAATCAGTTGGAAAAACCCAGTAGACAGAGTTACAATCAGGCCAGATATGAGAAAGGAAATGGAACAACACGTAATTCAAATCAGACAAAATATGAAGATATCCCAGGATAGACAAAGAGAGTTATGCAGACATGAAAAGGACCCCTAGAGAGTTCAAAGTAGGGGATCATGTATATCTTTGAGTCAGACCTAGGAAAATCTCTTTGAGGATGGGAGCTTGTGCCAAGTTGGAATCTCGATATTGTGGACCCTTTGAATTTTTGGATAGAGTGGGATCAGTAGCCTATCAGCTAGTGCTCCCTCCCACAATGAAAGCTCATAATGTTTTCCATGTTTCATTATTAAAGAAGTATGTATATGATTCTAATCATATTATTGATTGGTCTGTGATTCAGGTGGAACTTGAGAGAGAATTCCTGCCAGAACCTCAATGCATAATAGACAGGAAGGAAACCCTACTCAGGAACAAAACCATTGCATAGGTCAAGGTGCATATCCATTTTTGTTTACTTTTGTACATACATATCACATCGATAGATAGAACATTGAGGACAATGTTCCTTTAAGGGGGAGGGAATTGTAATCCCCTTATTTCCCCCAGTTTGTAAATATAACTATAACTGGAAAAGAGACTATGGTGGACTAATTATGTGTGATTGGTTGATTTGATGAACCTTTATATAAAAGGGTCAATCTATGAATTTTATGTTGGTAATAGAAATTTGATATGTGTTGCACAACTGCTGAAAAGGGGGACATTTGCCAAGATAGATCATGGATGCTATGAGAGAGATGGTGAGGGGAAACCAAGAATGGTAGAGACGACCCTAACTATACCAATACCTACTAGGTATAGTTTCTCAATAGTCCTCTGACCCAGAAATGAATTACTAGTCAGGATGGTAGTTGGAAGGCCATCCTCAAGAGTTAATGAGGAGATGGGGAAGGGTACCCATCTATAAGGCTTCCAGGACTGACCACGAATTGGGATTCAGACCCATGCAACCTTCCTGATGAAGGAAAGGAAGGAGATAATTAGGGGGACAGAGACAGATTTGGAAGATACCAAAATAGAGAAAACACTCTCCCGAGAAGAGAAGGGAAGCATACC
Source organism: Picea mariana (assembly GCA_032191745.1). Lineage (NCBI taxonomy): Eukaryota > Viridiplantae > Streptophyta > Pinopsida > Pinales > Pinaceae > Picea > Picea mariana. Next base: position 101,009 of record JASDQU010108346.1, read on the forward strand.
TTGACTCTGGAATTGAGAGGAAAAGCTGATCAGTAAGCCCTTTTTGGTTGAAAGAAGCCACAAATAGGGTTTGGCTACAAGATGATAAACGAGGATGATGAGTGACTGAGGAAGTACTCGTGTAGACATCCTTTCTTGGAGTAGAGAAAACCAAATGCCAATTTCCTATGGGAGGAGGAGAGTAACCTTCGTCCCTAACTATAGTGGAGCAAAGAGAAAAAATATATCTCAAAGCATCATGGTCTAAATCGGGGGTGGCTAGTGGTAAATCCATCAATAGTGATTGTGCCTATGGTTGGGAGGAAACATGCACCCCTTTCAACAATTGCTTCACATTTTTCCAKTTCTAACAAGTATTTTCACACCATGTGTAATATGCTAGATGTGATTATTGAATGTCTTCGTTTATGGCTAAGTCTTGTAGTATTTGAAMAAATATTAGATAATCTCTTTTTCTTCTGTAAACTGCTATACTTTCATGGATTTAAATTTATCTCATTTTTTTGCTAGAGAGTTATGGGATATGAATCAGCGAGAGAGATGGGGTAGGATCGACTGAAACGTCTAAGTCTTTCCAACCCTTTGAAGTTCACCTTAGTGGGAATGTCAAGTTCAAGTCTGTGGGAGAAGGGCATTTTTCCTTTAGACTATCCACCCATCTAAACGAGGGCTCATGCCCAGGTCCTTAACCCATTTGTTGCTAAAAAGGATTGGAACTTAAGCCTTAAGATTTCCCAAAGGACCCATGTGACTAGGGCCTAGGAACCCTACGCTAGTCTGAAAGGAGCTAGCTCTTTCAAATTTAGGACTTCGGGACTTGTGACTCCACAATCCTCAAAAACAACCGAAGGTCGAAGTCGTGAATTGATGAGGGTTGTCGATCTGGGGATTCAGTATGGATCTCTCTCAGCTGTTAGATCAAACATTGGAAGGGAAGTGTTAAGCGCTTCGACGAAGCTCTACTTCGGGAGAATAGGAGTGGTCTAGGCCAAAACTCTCGAATTCCCGAGTCGCGGAGTTAATATCGATCGTTGAAAATGGAGGGACATGTGTCCACAGATCAACAATTATCTGAAACGTCCATGTATTTGATGATATAGGGACCTGCGAGTTTCCTAAGAGGTCTGGAAGCCAGAGTAAATCCTAGTCATACATGCTAGATACACGCGGCGATAGATCTGACATAGTCTGTAAGGAAATCCAGAAGATACACACCCAACTCTCGAATGTCAAACTATCGAAGTGATGAGGATCGTCGATCTTTGGATCCTTTTTTATCCCTCTCATATGTAGATATAAGAAACCACCCTTGATTACCCAACCGATCGGGAACATGTCGTGGAGTGACAGGTGGTCCTACTTTTCCATTTTCAGTGATTGTCCATTGAACCAAGATCGTTGGATGAGAGGGTACGTGGCAAGAGATCCCCTAGTCTAGAGACTTCGTACTCTCAAGGAATTTGTCCAAGATTTTTCAAGGTTTGAAAAATCCCGAAGTCGCAAACAACAAAGTAAATATCGACCATTGGTAGGAAATGGATGTGTGACGCCGACTCTAAGAGTCTAGAGACTCGATTATTTGGGGGATTTGTGTCAGAAGGGTTCGGTAACTTCCGAAGCCCGAAGCTGCGAAGTAACGAGAACCGTGGATCTATGGATCCATGTGGATAAATCTCAATCGTATGATGGGGGCTGACGTGGCTCACTGACGTCATTGCAGGTGACGTGGACTCGCAACTAAGGTTCCATGTGTCACCCAAATTTGGTTGATTTACTGACCCCTTATGCCTATTAGAGCATGACATGTGTCACCCCTAATGAGGACATGTGTCACCCCTTGACCCTCGTTGCATGTTAGCTTCTGGTTCATGCCCGCCTAGCCAACATGGCTGGTGACATATTTGAGACTCTGGTAGTTTGGATAACTTTAGCATTCAAAAGATTTAGGGCGTGGTACAATATAGGAACGTTCAATGTAAATCGTGGATCACCAAAGAACCAAAGCCACGTGGCGAGAATTCATAAGATTTGAGTGTAGGTTGATAAAGGAAGGTCCAATGTCAATCGCCGAATGCGAATGGACCAATGACGAGCGTCGACTATCGAAACTCCGAAACATAACATGTTCAATTCGAAACGTCGAACTCTAATCATCGAAGGGCTAAGGCCACGTGGTGATATTTCAGGAAGTCAGGGACCAGGAAGGAGTGTTCTATGCTGAATTTCGAGCCCCTTTTTAACCGTAGGATCTTGACAAAGGACGTGGATCGTTGATTTCCTCCACTATTCAGTGATCTGAGAATTCAAAAACACCGTTGGAACACCCAAAGTTCAGGACTTCGGAAGTACCAAAACCTTTTCTAAGAAGACTCTTATCTCCCAGTTTTCATCCCGAGGTCATGAGAAGGATCCCTCTGATTGGTTTAAGCATGTAGCGGGATGTGTAAACTTCGAGGAAGCAAAATAAGAGGGTTTTTCTTAGTAAGGGACCAAAAATGAACCAAGGAAAAGTGAAAATTTGATGCCCCATCCCTAGGAAAGATATTTAAGGGTTGGGTGTGTTACAATACCATAGTGATACACTCTCAGATACTATTTGGAAATAACCTAGCTATGACAAGGAAATGTATTCCTTTGTACAAGCCTGTCGTCAATGGAAACATTACATTCTGGGAAAGGAGAAAATCATCCATAGTGATCACAAGCCTATGCAATTCATACAAACACAGGGGAAGTTTCACAACGATTGTCATCAAAAGTGGTCCACCTACCTACAAGAGTTCCATCTCAACATCAAGTATAAGACAGAGAGCACAAGTCGTGTTTCCTACTGCCTCAGGCGACCTCCCGTGGATGAACTCACCACCATGCTCCATTCCTATGGGCATGAGGCATCTGAGTGGCACCAAATTTATCAACAAGATTTGGACTTCGCCACCACCTATCAGCTCTTGGGTACATGTGAAAATTTCACTGATTTTCACATTCAAGACGGATTGTTATGCCATCTGGGCCATATCTATGTTCCTACAAGTGAGAGTGCAAAGATGATTTTGGAGGCTCACTACAGTCAGATGGCAAGACATTCTGGCATGGAGAAAACTTTGGTCGTTCTAGAGAAAAAAAATTATTGGCCAAAACTTTGATAGGACATCAACAAGTATATCAGATCTTGCACTATCTATGCCATTGCCAAGCCAGCCATCAAGAAGCAAGGATTATACACCCTTATTCCTACTCCCAAGATTCCTTGGAAATCCATCTTGATGGATTACATGTCTGGCCTTCCGTCCTCCAAGAAAGGCAATGATTGTGTATTTGTGGTAGTTGATCAGTTTTCGAAGATGACCATTCTCATAGCCTGCAAGAAGAGCATCACAACGACAGATACTTCCAAGATATTCTTCGAATGAGTGTGGGTCCATTTTGGGATACCACGGACCATCATCTCTGATCAGGACATCAGGTTCCTCAACACATTTTTGTCGAGTCTCTGGTCACTGTTGGACACCAAGCTCACTAAATCCACTGCCTTCCACCCTCAAACCGATGTCAAAAAAGAGGTCATCAATTAAGTGATCGTACAGATCCTATGCATGTATAACTCTAAGCATCCATGTACATGGGATGAGAGTCTTCCCTATGTTCAACAAAGCTAAAACATGGCTCTCTATAGCTCCACCAGCCATAACCTCTTTCAGGTGGGGCTGGGATTCCAACCCTTGGGTCCCAATGATGTTACACTACCTCTTGCAAMAACACATACATATTCTTCCCATGTTCAATCTGAGGCTGAMAAAGCTACTAGATTCATCATATACGCCAACACGTTCATGAGATTTTGCATAAATCCAATTCTAAGTACAAGCAATGCCATGATCAACATCAGATACAACACAAATTTTAGGTGGGAGATAAGGTCTAGTTACATTTGCAGAAATAATGCCTTACAAGGCCCCATCAGAAGCTTTGTCCACTTCTCTATGGGTCGTACACTATCACCAAGGCTATGGGTGACAATTTTTTTGAGCTCAACACTCCCCCCTTCCTTTCCTTGCACCCAGTGTTCAATTTAGACCTCCTCCGACCATATTTTCCACCATTATTGGACACCTCAGAGATCGCAAAACCATTGAAACAAACATAGCTCAACCCTGACTGCATGGAACAGACATTCACTAATCATATAGTGGACACATAGGTCAAGGGAACTCACCAACAAAGGATCTAGCTTTATCGGGTTGTCAAGGCAGGGCATCTCCTACACCAAGTAAAGTGGCTCACACGGAGCCAAATTCAATAGAAATTTCTTCACCTAATGGGGGAACTCAACGCAATGGAGACCATTTCTTCCTAAGGGGGGAGGAATAATCCAGGTGGATATTGGTGGCCACCCACCTATTCCAACTGGCTCCTTTTGACAATTTTAGTTCAACACATTCTTCTGTAATTCTTTTTAATTTTGGGTTCTACACTTTCAGGGTTGTTTGAAGCMCTTCATAGCTTYCAAGTGGATATTGGTGTCTTCCCACCTAATCCAACTRGCTTAGTTTGGGATTTTTCATGTCAGTACATCTTTTTGTACTTCCAGGGTTGTTTTGGGGCCCTAAATAATGTTTGTTTGGCTTGCCATAGTCAAACTATAGACGAAGTCAGAGTTTGATGGAATAATGTGTAGTTGTCGAAAAGAACTTTCCAATGAGCTATCACGCATCTAAAACATAGGTTGTATGCAAAATTTACGACCTCGGGAAGTTGAGGTACCAACTTACCCATCGGGGCCCACATAACTTTTTGTGTTTCATCTCCTAAGGTTAGATTTTTGGATATCTAGGGTTTTGGCATTCATGAGTAATGCTAAAAAGGCCTCTCAAGCCTCATTGTAATCATTCTTCTCAGATAGAAGCCCATAGCAGCCACATCTCTTCTCAGAGATAGCTACCACCATTCGAGCAAGTTGTTTTTAGTTCTGTATTTTTACAATTTCATCATATTTTATTTATTCAATAGAAGTTATGGTTCACTGGATATTTGTTGTTGTTCTCTGTATCTCTGTGTTATTGTATTCAGTCTATTATTCATTTTGTTCCGCTCATAAAAATTTAGATCTCAATTTCAAAATATTTGTCACAATACCGACCTTCCTAACCTTCTAAGGCATCAAAATTTTAGTGATCTTGGAACAATTCTCTTAATTCTTTTCAAGCATAGAAATAACATTTTAAAGAAATCCAAGTCGTTTTCATTGCTGTCATCGTCGTCGTCGTCGTCGTCGTCATCATCATCATCATCATCATCATCATCACCAATATAGCCTGAGTGGGCCTAATGGTTAAGAACCTGTGTTTCCTCCTAAGAGGTCACAAGTTCAAATCCAGAGGGGGGTAGGGTAGGTATATCTTTAAAAATTAATTTAAGATAAAAATTTGAAAATAAAAAATTCTAATAGTGGTGAAAATTATTTCATATATATTTAGGAAACAACAAAGTATTTATAATAAAATTAAATACAAAATCAAAAAAGAGCATCACTGGGGATCGCCTGTTTTGAACTAAAATCACCTAGCAAACAAAACCCATACCTTAACCAATTGTTCTAGCATAAATTGACACATTAAAATTAATTTTACTAATATGGTAATCATCATAATTTCTTCGAATAAAATATACATTCAATAATAAAAAACTTTGTTCCATTGTAAAATTTTAATTTAATGATTATAAATTCACTTATTATGTATTTAATTATAATATTTATTTTACTAATAATTAAATTATCCCATATCTATAAAAAAAAATTAGAATTTCACCATTAGAGGTACATCTTTCTAAAATATTGAAGCTTTATTTAAATTTATTTCAAATTAAATACAAAAGTAAAAATTACCTATCAACAATAATATACTTTAATAGAAAAAGTTAATTGCTAAATGAAGACATAATTTTTTGTTTATGACAATTATTACAATTCGTCACTAATGCGATCAACAACCAATTCGATATCAACATCTTGAGTTTTCTTCGTCGGATATGAAGCTTGCATGGCAATGCCACACTTTCCTTCTGCTGCTTTAATACCTTGTTGCATTCTAATATACCCTTCTTCTCCCCATTTGGGTCCCCAAGAGTTCCTAACTATCCAATAATTGATTCCTTCAGGTGATGTGCCATACCCAACCGCTACAACTCCATGGTCAAGTGCAGTGCCACATTCACCAGTGAATACTCCCTGTATAATAAAAAAAATTGGTTAGTTACACATGCCAAATTATTCATCTCTTATTTATTTATTTATTTTGAAGGACAATGTAAAGGATCATAACCACTTACAGTTGAATAAAATTGGAAATCTTGACCACTTGCTTCAATAGCTACAGACACAGGTTGATGAGCCACTGCTTCCTTAAGTGCTTGTTCATTGTTAGTAGGGACATCTTCAAAGCCATCGATAACTACTCTTGTTGTTTGTGAATTAATCTATATCAAAATAAACAAAACAATGTTTAAGTTGTCTTACAAATATGACATAATATCATTATTCCAAGTATTAAGATCATTATTATTTTTATAAAAAATATCTATTTTTTTGTTAATGTTAATCAAAACTAGATTATGATGGGACAACAAGAGCATCTTATAGATCCATTTTAAGGACACAACATGTCACTTACAAGGAATTGAACCTAAATAGGGAGAGTAACAATTGTTCCTCCTAACCACCCAAACTATATCCAATAAACTAGTAAGTATGTATGCATACGTTCAAAGAAAGTGCATTTTAAGTTTATACAAATTTTTATTAAAAACTAAATTATTTTTTGAATTTAACTTTTTATATTTATTTTTCCAAATCTCTTTTTTAATCATTTGGTTTTAGATTTATAAATAAGTTTTTAACCATGAATAAAATTTCTACTCTAAACATTAAACATTTCAAAACCATTTACAAAAATTATTTCTACAAAATTTTATAACAATAATAACTAACTTATCAAATATTCCAAATATACAAACATCCTAAACATCTGAATTAGAACAAACATCCTAAAACATCCTAATTACCAATTGACAACCCTTAGACAAAACTGATTAGGACAACCCTTAGACAAAACTTAGGGAATGACCTTGTGCTAATCTCGAGTTTATACAAATAACTAACCTATCAAATATTGTAAATCAAAATATACAAGCATCTTACTTGATAACTTTAGGTGATGGCCTTGTGCTACTTACCTGATCACACAAATTTATATACACAGAAATCCATCTTACGAGGATTGATTTTACTATACCTTCGTGCTACTGCACTCGGCAGCTTCAGCAGTGTAGGGATAATTGTCTTCATTAACAATCCCACCATTATTTATTATATATTGGAAGGCGGTGTCCATAAGCCCTCCGTTGCAACCTGAGTTCTCTGTACTGCAATCTACCAACTGTTGCTCTGATAAAGAAACCAGGTTCCCTGTTGTGATATAGTTAATGCCCTCTACAGAAGCCACAGTAGAAAATGCCCAGCAACTTCCTGCAAGATCAAAATATAAATAATGATCAAAATATAAACAATAATTGTAGGTTAAAGATTGTATGAAATTAAGATTTTTTAAGGAAATATTTGTTCGAAAGAAAAAATATTGGATTCATAGATTTAAATGATTATTTCTATTAGAATATTTGATGTAAAGGACACCGCCTTAAAATATTACAAATCCAATTGTTAAAAAAAAAAATCTGCTATCTATCTACCATTTACCTTACATATATGCTGAGCTACCATTTGCCTACAGGCTATATATTCAAAAAAAAAAAAATCTGCTATCTATCTACCATTTACCCTACATATATGCTGAGCTACCATTTGCCTACAGGCTATATATTCATCTTTTGAAGTTCTAAAACATGCTGGTGAATATTTTGAAATTGAAATTATTTCTCTAAAATTGAAGATCATACCGCATTGGCCTTGGTTCTTCACAGCAGCAACCGCTCCCTTTTGTCTCCAATCAATAGACGCTGGCAGGGGCTCCGAGTTTTGATACATGAATGATCCACTCTGTACTTCTCTGTCTCCGCGCAGATCCATCTTTGTTCCCATATATATGGCTTTGAATTCTTCGTTACTCAGATCAGCAAACTTATTCAATCCAAGCTTGTAAGGACTATCCTTCTTATTCACCGAGTCGATGTATTTCACATTCTCTTTGAATATCTCGAATCGTTCTGCATGCTCTTCCGAATCCAAACTTCTGCTGGAGCGATGCTGAAGTGCCCATTTATCATAAAGACTTCGAAGGCTCTTTTCAGACTCGAGGTCTTCGTCTGTAAATCCAGGGGTAAAGTCGGAAGCGCTTGCTGATAAAGCCCACAAGGCCGCGAGGAACAACAGTAACAAAGCTGCCTTTGAAAAACTCGTCATCACGAAAACACAATAAAATTCACAGAAGTATGCAGAGAAATAATGAGAATTGGTGGAGAGAAATGGGAAGAGGATTTTCTTATATAACAGTTTCCACTGATTGTAAAGAGCACGAAACCCGGTGGCATTAATTTGGTGGTATAGTGCCGTATAAGTCAACACAGGGCTAGGGTTATGACTACGGTTATTTAATGGAGGAAATTTGATTCACGCCACCAATTAGGAAGCATTTACATGGCAGGAACCCTAAGTTGTGCAGAAGAATTTTCAGTGAAATATGTATAGTAATCTGAATCCCCTACCTTTAAGGGATCCTCAGGCACGGTATCCTTCTTTATCATAGTGGGTGCCAGTGCCACGCATATAATTCGATATATATGTGACGTTCTTCAAGTACCATATTGCAGGAATCTGTCACGACAAGCAACTTCTACGAAGAGGCGGTCTTGCCTTCTTCACTAAGTAAAGACTAACTGACAGAGACACTCAACCTTGTTCAATGCGATGCTCATGACATGATCGACAGCACGGAAGGAAGCGTATGGAATAACTTTGAAAAAGGAGGGACTATCAGTTTCAAAATGGTATCAATTTTTCTTTTGTATGGATGACAGTAGCTCATTGAAAACAACAACCTCAATAATTTGAGGTTACAGTTTTGCAAACCAACCAAAGCAGGACATGCTGTTTGCGTACTCTGAGGAATTAGATTCAACTGTCATCGTCATTGGTGATAGTCTCTTATGTGTTGAAATTTTGTTGAAACTCCTTAAATTTAGGGTCATTTTCAAGATAATGAGATGGGGCATAGAGTT
>JASDQU010108346.1:127621-141636 GCA_032191745.1 Picea mariana
TGGGGGTCACTTGAGAAGAAAATATTGTGGGGACCTTCTCAAGTTGATTTTGGGCTAGATACCTTGCCTTTGAGCGTGGATCAGATTGTTGATTGTTTCCCCAGGCATCATTGTCATAATTGGTAACCTTAGTGGCCTATATTTTTAGGTTCTTTACACGAGGTGACTATGGAGGGGAAAGTATTCATGGTACCTAGAATCAACGTTGGCCAAACTCGCTCGGGTTCCTTGGAGGGTATACCCACAATTATGTGTGGGAGCTTGCACCAGGGTGTAAGTCCGTTAAGCAGGTCGTCAACGTAACTTTTCCACCTGCTTTATCCCAAACCCTTCTTGTCTTGATTTCATGACGTTGGATTTCATCACCAACTATTGACTTCAAAATAAGAAGGTTTATTTTCTTGTTTGATTTCTAGATTTTATTAATGAGTGATGTGTGTTTCTCTAGTTGGCTATAGATTTGTTTCATTCTTTATTTGGTGCGGCCAACATCAGCCCTTGTCATTCATGTAGGATGCAAGGACTACCTCCAAAAGATCCGTAAGATTACGTTCCTTTGATTCCTAGCTCACTAGAGGGTTCTCTTGAAGGAGCAATCAATAATGATGTAGCCTCTGAGATTGAAAGTTCTACTCCCTTAGTGGAGTCAATACTTCCCATAAATCTATTGTTGAGTGTTGTACAAGATCCACATTTGCTCCAAATAAATTCATCGGGAGACTTTGTTGTTGACGAGTATATTGAAGTACCTACTGGACCTCACACAAAGTTTGGTGTGGATGATCCACTTTTTCAAAGTGAGTCATTTAGAACCTCGATTCATAATGCTGGAATTTTTAATCCTAGCTTTGTCCCTGTCCATACTTTTTGGAGGACCTCTTCGGGACACGATGTTTTTGATAAACTAGGAATGAGTCACAATCAACCTATGGCATCACAAACGTAGGTGACCTACACTACTTATACAATACCTTTAGATCATTTTACTGGAACAACCGATAATGTCATCACAGTTTCAAACCAACTTTTGGTTGGTTCTCACTCGATTCTCCCTCTCCAAATCGCTATCTCTACCATGGTCCCACAAGCTATGCACGTTTTTGTCGGAAATGTGGTTATCACTCAATCTCCTATTGGAACACCACTTCCGGTTAGATTAAATAAATCACTTTCCCCTGGGTATAATGCTTTGAATACTTCCATTGCTATTCCTGCGAAGAATCCATTTGGCGAGTCTAATCTTTTTGTTCCTCTTGGGTATAATGTTGCTAGTCATTTTGTTGCTACACCTACCTAGGTTCTCTCCGGGGGGGCTTACGTTCCTCCTACACCTTTGCCTGGAGGATATCATCGTCTTGGCCCTAGTAGCTCCAATCAAGTTGGAGGCACCAGTCATTTTGTCACTTTTGGTTTTTAGATTCATATTGGAGGTCAACCTCAAGTTGGGGGACAACCTCAAGTTGGGGGGAAACCTCAAGTTGGAGGCCATAACCCAATTAATGGGAAAAATATACCTCCATTACAATCTCAACCTTGGAATATTCCTTTCCAAGGAAATCAACAACCGTCTGGGGGAAACATCTTCAATTTAATTCTTTTGTACCCCCTAATCTCGGACAACCGTATCTAGGTTCTATGAATCCTACTTGGCGTCAAACGCTTTAGTCTAACACTCATTTCTAAGGGATCTTACCTAATCAACCAACTCTTGTTGGATATTCAACTCAAAATACTTTGCAACGGAAATTTTCAGGATTATCTAACTATCTGCATACTGCTTATGGTCCTACTGGTATACCTATGGAACTACCTCCTCAAAATTACCAGTTTCCTCAAGTGAACAAACAATTTCCCTTTCTTTCTACTTTGGATCTACCGGATTAATCTAGGATTTTGAATGATCCTATTTTACACTCTCCTTATTGGCTCGTAATACCATCCAAGTTACCATCAGACATCCCTAAGTTTGATGGATGATCAGGAGAAGACCCAAATAATCACTTCAAGAATTTCCATCTTTGGTGTTCATCTAATTCATTGATGGATGACTCCATTAGATTTCAACTTTTCCAACGGAATCTTACAGGTTCGACAACCAAATGGTATATTGAGTTACCACGAGGATTCTTTAATGACTTCAATACCTTAGCCATGACCTTCTTAATGAATTACCAATTTCCAATTTGAAACAAGACAAGAACTGAAATTTTGAGTTCATTTAAACAATCCTCTTCTACTCACATTTCTGATCATATTCATGAGTGGAGGAGGAGGAGACGCTTAATCAAAGTTCTCCTTCCTAATCAACTATTGGATGAGTGGTTTACCAAATTGCTCATTGGTCCTATAACACGTGATTTTTCCATGCGTGGTGTCATCACTTAAGAGCAGGCGATTAGTTGTGCTCAATATCTGGATCTCATTTATTCACAAATGGGCACACTATATGACTTGATCCTTGATGCTCCTCATCCATCTACGAATCCTACCGCAACACCTCCAGTAGCTTCTCACACTGTTGATGGCATGATTGTTACTTTTCATGATGATACTCAGTCTAAATGCGACAGTCATGCCAATCCCAAGTATACTACTTCTAATGTAAAAAATAATCCCAATCCAACTCCTTCCCCCAGTAAATCCTCTGAAGTTAATTCGGTTCAATCTACACCTACCTGTGAAAATAAAAATAAAAAGAAAGGGAAGGGTAGGAATAAGGAGAAAAATAATAATGAACAATCTAAGAAACCCAAAACATAGCCCGTTGATGACAAAGACAAGTGTAAACCTCATTATCCTTTTCTTATCTGTGGTGAGAATCATTATATGAAAGATTGTCCACGGAGTGTTGAGGTTACTAAGTTCCTGCAAGGGACTGGGACACCTCCTACACCTGTCATCTTGTCACAACCGTTTTCTTCTCAGCAGTAGGCCCAATTGGTCATTCATGACCAACCTTCTCTCTCTACCACATATTATGTATGAATGTGTACTGGTGACTCCAAGAAGAATGAAGTTGCAGTCACAACGTGAACCAAAGATTATTCTCCTTCGAAAGAGAAAGTTGATGATTTACCACCTCCATTGGTTCAAACTCCTCCACCAACTTCACGTCAAAATGATCTTGTTCATCTCCAACGACTGGGCCTAGATACATTTCTTCATCCTCCCCCCAAGAGCATTGTTTGAGAGTCCTCATTTAATCCTCACACACGTGATGCTCAAAACTACAGTATTGTAGAAGACCTTGCGTAAGCACCCTCTGTGATGTTGGCTCTCGAAGTCCTTCAAAGTTGTCCTACTCAACGAAAAACACTGTTAAAGACTATTGGTGAAATTGATCCTACCAATTAGTTTGATAACAGAATTGGCGACCATACAATGATGGCGAACATAGTAATCCATAGGTTCACCACCACCCCTACTGCCTATGAGAGACATCTGTAAACCAGGGTGAGACAACCCTGTTAGGAAATAGATATCCTCTATATCTATTGTGAGTGTGTGGACACCCACATGAAATGCATGTTCTTTCACATCCCACATGTGAACCAAGTACTCTGGTAGTCTCAACTCAGCTCTCATGCCCTGAATCCTGAAATTTTTTTGTAACCCTCATTGCTTTAGAGCCATAACTATCCCCAGGTCATTCCCAAAAAATTAATCCTCTTCTTCATGCTCTCGCTCATGCTATTCCATCATCTTGACCAAGGAAATCTTGCCAAGGAACAATAAAATAAGATTAGAAGAATACAATTCTTTCTTGGGGGTATTTTCTAGTTAGGCTTATCTTTTTAAATTTTTGGTTGCAGTCGTCAAAGGGCTGCGTATTCACACAGAGCGATGTCATCACACCCTACCTATAGGATCACCTTCGATGATCTTATATTGTCTCAGTTCACGATATAGGGCACCTACGACGATCTCAACACGCAGGTAGCCCCAAAAAGTCGACCCAACACACAAATTTGACCAATAAAAACAGATTTTGAAACCATGAAAATATGAAGGAGAAGAAAGTTGCATGTTTGACAGAGACAGTTCGCGAAACAATCCACCACACGCTCCACAATCGCCAGTTGAAATTTGAGGAGAAAAAGGGATTTGGAGCACTATTTGGGTAAATTTTCAAATGAAATGGTAAAATGGTGTTTTTGGCCTATTTTATTGACTTTTATCACTTTTTATTTGCATAATTATATTATTTTTATATTGTATCCATACCCTAAAGTCTTGACAACTTGGCAAGTGTTGAATTTTGCAGATTAAAAGGTCTAGAGATGAGAAGTTGGAACATGGGTCCACCCTTTTTGATTTGTTGTTGCATATTTTTCGCATGTACAGATCCTTTTAGGGTTTTCAGGAAAAACTCCGAGAGGATTCTTAATTATTTCTCACGCTCGTGAAACCATGAGAATGTAATCGAGTAGTATTTTGTCATTTTTTCGAACTTGTATTAGTAATACGAAAAAAAAAACCTATGGGATATCCTTTAGGCTCTTTTCAATCTCTCTAAACATGAAAATATGGTCAAGAAAACTTGTTCTTTTCACACTCGTAAAAGTATTTGAAGAAAATGCCTGATGAGAAGTATGTTATCTCTTTTTTAGTCTCGTCAGAATAAATTACGAAAAAGGACCTGATGGAGTTCTCTTTGAGTATTTTTCAGACTCTCTAAAAGTGTAAAACCCCTGAGTTTTCCTTCTTTGGACTCATTAAACAAACATGAAAAGACCCATATGGGATCGAACCACTCCTTCTTAGGGTTTGTTAAACATACTCTGAGGGACTCGTTCAAAGGATGAGCTTATATCTACAAGAATATGTTATCCTCCTCAAGATTGCGTAAAAATAAATAGGTACTCACTAGAAATGGTGGGGGAAAATTGGGAAAGAAATGTCTCTGTATTTGTGTTAGTGGCAGTAATAGTTTCTCTTGAACATGACACCCCCCTTCATATTTGTATTCGGGTTGGGAAATCCATTTTTCTCTCATTTGACCATCCAAAAATTGATATGTTGGGTCCTCCTTGAGTCAATGCTGCCAAGACAACTTTCATTTTGTTCATATGTTCAAGAGAAGTCCAACCTAAAAAAACCTTCTATCGAGTCGGCCATCTGTAGTTATAAATTTTTTACCATGTCGACCTTCCTTGAGTTAGTTTTGAATCACTTCATACTTTGATCTACCTAAAATATGTTACATATTTTGTGTCATTGATGGGGGACACATCAAGGCCCTTATGTGATGATTCTTTTCCTGTCGAATTCAACTCATTATATGAGAACAAGACTTAGAAATCATTTAGTACCTTAGGGCCTACATTCCTAAATGGAAGGTTTCTTCGTTTTCAATACTGGGTTCACATCATTAACCCCTGATTGGAAGAATCCATCGAGTGTTCGACTTCAACTCACTTATTCACATTCGTTGGATTATACTAGGGTACCTTGGGAGTCATTGACATCAATGGTTATTTCCGTCACACTTGTTAATGGTTTTCATTAATGACCGGTAATCAAGTGGTTTCTACCATGTTTGAATTCGACACCTGTAATCACATGGCTAGATTCGTACTTAGAGACGATGGAAATGAAGACCTTGGATCTTATCATTTTGGTCCTGGTTGCGACGAAGTATTCATGAATTTTTACTGACACATAGATCCACTGTGTATGTCTCATGGCTATGTCCAAATTTGAATTCTCTTAGAGCATAGATCCACAGTGTATTCCTGGTGGCTATGCCGAATCATGATGACATGGATCCAAAGTGCATGTTTAGTGGCCATGACTCGCTTGACACTTATGATTAGATTCACTTATAGTTTTAGCATGGGAATGCCTACCTCAAAAAATGGTATATTATTATGCAGATGCTTGATTGTTTGCAGGCTCCCGATAGATGCACTCCTTGTTTTCGACACACACATTCTACAAAGAATTTCAGCTGTCATGAGTTCTAGCTTCATACTTTGGGGGAAATTCTGTTACACATTATTTTTTTCACCTCAGTGATCAACTGACGACATGTGTTCATGTTCCCTGAAAATATTAAAATAGACTTTCTTCATGGGAAAAGTGGTTTTCTTTCCTCTTTCAAAAACCATATCAAGGAAGGTCATCACACCCTGCTATATGCATGGGGTGCGATGATGCCTAATCATCAAAATGTTCCCTAAACCTGGACTATGACGTCATTTCATGTTGCTTGTGCATAGGGTGCGACGATGCTTAAAGAAAAGGAAAAGTAAAACATCATTAATGTTCTAGAAAGGAATCTTCTAGAAGATGAGGTGGCCTCCGATCGGTTTGGATCTTACTCACTTTTCTGATTTGGTGGGATCATCCTAATCTCCTCATCCATCTCTATTTAACCCTATATAAAGAGGGATATCTTATGGAAAAGGCTAAGGTTGAATAGGCTAAGATTTGCATGGAGAGTTCTACTTTAGATTATTCTTGAGAGCTTTGCTTTAGTTCTTCAAGTTAGACTGTGGATCTTCTTCATTCAAGGAATTGGAGAAAAGGTGTGTGTGTTGAAGCAAAGAGACATTGAAAGGGGACATTGCAACATCAAGGAATGGGTTGTATCCTCCACTTTCCATTTCATTTAATACATAAATACATTTCTTCCCTATAAAAACATATCATCTTCTATTGTATAATTCCTTGATCATATACATAGACTTCATTAGAATATATATATATATATATATATATATATATATATATATATAGATATATATATTTGTTTTCCACCTTGGTTGGTTTGTGATTCGTAGACAGGCTTACTATTATGAAAAACCAAGGAAGGAGCCACAAGGATGACACTAGCGAGGGTCAAGCGTCGTTTAAAAGTTATGTCACTTGTACCTCACTAAACTAGTTTATATAGCGATGAAGTTTAAGGCGAAGTGTGTATTCTATTCTGTTTTGTTCTAGTTTCAAGTGGAAGTTAGGGATGTTTGTTTGTGTCCACACTTACCGATTAGTCTGATAACAACCACACCCTTAGCGATGGATTGTGTGAAGGGGGGAAATTAAATCTGTGGACTGTTTATTTTTATTTTTGTTTGGAATTATTGCCTGGCTTTGTTCAACAAGTGGGGACTTGTTGTTTCTAACACATATCGTTGTTGCCTCAGTTGCTGCATTCATTGCCCTTCTGCTTGATTTAGACATGAAACGAATTAATATTCTAGCTATGTCAAACGTTGTGATAATACAAATACATGGCAGGAACGAACCAAAATTTCGTTTATTTACAATCGTTTATAGCCATGATGACCTGGGTGATTTAATGCTTGTGAATTGTTTGGCCAATGGTGGTTCCCTTGGTTTTATTTAACTCTGCGATTTCATAGATTTCCTTGGTAGGTTTTAATATTTTATCTGCCAAATTAAACCTTTAAACTTTTCTCATGTTCGTGAATTCCAACTTGTTGACAATTGGCAATGTAATATTTCTAATTCCTATATTCATGGTTAAATATGCCCATAATTTTTATAATGTATAAATCGGGTTGCTTTTTTTAATGCCACGATGTCATTGTTAATCTTGTGCAGAGTTTTAAATTATGCTGTCCATATTTTTTATAATGTATGATCCTGGTTTTCATTTATTAATGCTACAATATCAATATTAACTCTGGCACAGAGTTTAAGTAATGATGTATAAACTAGGTCAATAATTAATTAGTATGATATTGATAACAATTTAATTATGACTGTTAGTTTTAATAGTTGAATTTGTTTTACAGTTTTTTTTTTATATCAGTTCTTTTCCCCTGAATGCCTTCCAGATAAGTAAGACTCTAATAGGGTTCAAGGAACTTTTGGAATTCCTTTAATTCAATTGTACAAAAACTAGTTATTATAATGACTACTGTAAAATTGCATGTGGAGTCTTAATGACAATTGTACATTAGAAGGCATTCGCTTATTCCTTCGTAATGTTAAGAGGATGTATTTTTCAGATACATGATAGGGAAGGAATAATCTTTGAAAAGGATGGTATCTTCACTTGACTTTTCTAGTTATTTATTGCTTTATGTTAAATGATAATTTTATAGGATAAATATTTATTTATTCAATTATAATTGATGTTGATTTCTTCATAATGATGTAAAGGGGTTGTAACTGAAGGACAGTGGGGGAACAAATGCCTTATGTTAAATGATAAATTTTATAGGATAATATTAATTTATTCTAATATAATTGATGTTCATTATTCATAATGATGAAAGGGTTGTAAATTAGGAAGAATGGGGAAGGCTTTTGTTTTATGTTAGTTAATGGTGTATGATGAACACGTTTTTAATGGAGAATAAATTCTATGATTGTAGAAGTTAGAAGGATGTATTACAAGTTGTAGTTTTATTAGTCATTTCTTTATTTAAATTGGCAAGTTGAATAAGCATAGTTATTGTTTACATTGACATGATTTATGCGTGACTACCTAAAATACCCCGGAAGGTATATCACTTCCCATGCCTCAAATTTTATTTTAATGAATGATTGATTAAATAGCGTGCCTGGAATTTAAATAGAATTGTACCTCAAGTTGGTTATTGCTAGATAGATTGTGTATGTCAGATACCTTGTGCACTTGTAAATTAAAGGCTGATTGAAGTAATGTCTAAATGTTTGGATTTTTCTGGTTGTGCGCCATGCAAAATGTTGAATCAATGATTGCTAATTCTCGCTCGCATTGAAGGGTCATGTTACTTGTGTCATTGATGTTGATTGTGTTGGGTCGGTCTGATGATTTTCCTTATATTGGTAGGCTTGTCTTTCTTGTGTCGGGCGGGATGTAGACACCTCCTTGTTCCTTAGAAAAGTAGCCAGCCTTGAGACCTTAAATGGTCAAAATTGATGGGAACCTGGGCTTGAGCATTGCTTATCTGTCCTGGAGGTCCTAACCTTACAGGGTAGGACGAACAGGTAGTCTTTTTTATTTTTTTCTAATTGATTTTCGTATGTTTCATCCAGTTGCATGATGTGTAAGTATACTAGGTCATTATGTTGTATGTTTCCTGAATTGGGTGTGTTGTGTTCATCGTCGACCTGCGTTGATTGGTTGTTTTTCGTTGTTACTTTCTTCTTAAAAAAAACATATATATATTTGCACTTGTTATGCATTGCATGTTGTCGTAATGATGGGGGTCGTTACAATTTTCAAGATAATGAGATGGGGCATAGAGTTCTTGGATTATAAAATTGGTTGAGCTTTACCATATTGGAGTTTGCAATATTTTATTTTTTTAATTGGACTATTAATAATGGGGAAGTTGAAAGTCTAACAATCCTTGATTGTGATGATGGAGTGTAGACACTCTCTTATGTGAAGTCATCAATTCAAAACCTTGATTTACCTTGTGTGTTACATATGAGACTAATATGAAGCTGAATTCATATATCTTAAACAATGTGAAATTAATTTTTAGGATAAAAAAATATTTATAATCAAACAATAAGAACTAATTTTTAAATTTATTTTTAGTATAAAACAATATTTATACTCAAACATTGAGGAATTAATTTTTAGTATATAACCATATTTATTTAATAAAAAAATTTCTAGAATACATAAATTTTAAGAATATTTAATTTAATAATGGATGTTTTTAAAGAAAGTGTGTAATTATTTTAAATGTAAAATCACCTTTTTAATAAACAAAAAACAACATAATATTTTATTTTATGCTTTAAAAAATGTGTTATATATATATATATATATATATATATATATATATATATATATATATATATATATATATATGGTTAAAAATTGTGTGAGGATTTGATATTTGGTATTTATTATGGTGAAGGAAAAAAAAAACATAACCAATTTTATATATATTTGAAATTATTTTAAATTTGGGTTTGATATTTATTTTGGTATTGTTTTTTTTAATTAATTGAGTTAGAATGTCAAATGCATTTTTAGTTTAGCTACCAATAACTAACTTCATATGTTTAAAACTTCTAAATATACATGAAAAGCTTTTAATGTATTTGGTTATAATTTTGAATATACATTAGGTTAACTTTTTTTTTCCTTCTTTCATGATTTTTTAGTTTAGCTACCAATAACTAACTTCATATGTTTAAAACTTATAAATATACATGAAAAGATTTTAATGTATTTGGTTATAATTTTGAATATACATTAGGTTAATTTTTTTTTTCCTTCTTTCATGATTTTTTTTAGTGAATTGAGGAGATTATAATTGGTGGGGAATAAATTGATTCCAAACATCTTGCTACATTTGTTTGAGATGGAGACACCATTTCCTTTCCTAGATCCAAATTATTTGATTCACATTATCCCTTCACTCCACCATGGGATAGTTCAATTGAGAGAATATGTGGAAAAGGACATGACATTAAGATCATATCCACATCAACACCTTTAGAGAGAGGGTTGGGTACTTGGGTTGATGATGCTTCAATCCACCTTTCCACTTGTTTTTTTGAGCTACCTCTAGAAACCTCTTAAATAATGATCACTAACATATGGATTTATTGATTTTAGCTTCCTTTCCAAAAGAGGCGATCTATTGGACAAGAATCCTTGAAATAGTATTTATGTTGACAAGTCTTACATTGAAAATTTGTTTTTTCATAGTATACTTGTCTTAAATCCATCGAAAATTACCCTACTCTAAAACTATCGTGTCAAGTAAATTGAGACTAAAATACAAATCAAAACAAATTGAAACAAAAATAAACAAGTACGATGAGCATAAAAATTGTTTATTT
The DNA here is from genome assembly GCA_032191745.1 of Picea mariana. Taxonomy (NCBI): domain Eukaryota; kingdom Viridiplantae; phylum Streptophyta; class Pinopsida; order Pinales; family Pinaceae; genus Picea; species Picea mariana. The sequence continues at coordinate 138,389 of JASDQU010108346.1, forward strand.
TGTGTCTTAATTTACATAAGTATGTGTAACATACCTTCTATACCAACATTAAAATAAGGTTTTCTAGTTTTATAAAGCAATAATGGCAACAATATGTAAAAACAAATTCACAAAATAAGATCGTTTCAAAAGACCTTCCTCCTAATTAAAGTAATAGAGTTTGGAATTAAAACTCTTTAGACAACACAAGTCAAGTTTCAAATATGAAGTTGAAGGAGATGCTTTCCAATCGTTTAGAAACAATCTATGCATAACAAACATAAGTTGTTAGGGCTATCGTGGAAATGACTATAACCTTTCTTCAAGAAAGCCAATGAAATTAAGGAAGAGAGGTTAAAATCATTCAAATCAATCATTATACATCATTAACCTTTGTTATAAAGGATATTCATCATTCCTTGAAACCAAATATTTCATCAAAAGGAGGCCAAATAGTCCATTTCAAGATATTCATGTGAACCTTGTAAGGGAAAAAAAACATTTCTATGGCATCATTGTAGGTTCCCCATGGAAAATAAGCATTGAATGTGCTACTTTCTTTAGAAAAGGAGCGTGCATATTGTTGGAGTTACTTTACACACACTTAGGATTTCTTTTTCCTAACGTTTTTCCTTGTTTATTCGTAATAATTAGTCATTATCCAGTCTCCTATACTTTATGGGAGAGTATTCCACTTGGAGACTATTCTCTTTCAGTTGACACTTCAGTTTGACTAGTTGAGTTGAGTTTAGATGCTGCATTGGTTTTTTCACCATGAAACATTGGGATCATCACCATGATAATTAGACCTTGCCTTGGGATCATCACTAGAATTGTGCATTACCCTTGATTCCATGAGTTAACTCCTCACTACTCTTTGATCAGTCGGTTAACTGAAGACTAGTTGACTACTTAACTCAACTAGGTGGCAGTTCACTCCCGTAACTGCCTGAGAGACTAGACTAGGTGGCAGTTCACTCCCGTAATTGTTGGTGTGGGTTTAGATCAATCTAAACCACCACTATGTCGCATTGGTTCTCCTCCAATGTGCACTCATTGAGTTATACAAAGTATATCATGCGTAAATTATTCATTATTCACAATGGTTAATGAGAATTCTTCTATTATTTCTCTCCTTCTTCTTTCTAAAATTCTCTCTGCAAATGTGTGTATTATTATTTAGATAGATCTATTTTGTGCAGGTTAAACACATTTACATGGTATCAGAGCCAATGGAATGCTAAGCAAAAGCTACACCAAAAATTTTTGCAGGTACAAAAGATTGAAGACAATAGAAAGATGGAATTCCAAAAAGAATTCATTCTTACATCTTACAACTATTTTGCATGGAAAGAGAAAATAGGCATACATATCCGAACCAGAGGGTTGTACACATTAAAATTGATTACAGATACAAAACCGACATCAGCCATAGAAAAATCCAAGTACTTAAATCGCATGGATGAGGAACTCAAAACAATTTGCAGTCTTATTTCTCCTAATCTCCTTTTTCACATATCTTCCTGTAAGACTCCCAATGAAGCCTGGACCACCTTGGAAGGGCTCTTTGAAAAATAGGATGAGATGAGGGGACACATGTTGGAGTTATAACTTCTCAGATTGGATCCAAAAAGATTTGAAAATATCCAATATTTCTTTACAAAATTCAAGGATTTACTGTCGCAACTCAAAGCTTGCGAGGTTGATAAATCGAAGGAGGAGAAACAAATGGTTCTTACCATTCTCTCCAAACTTGGTCCTGAATTCTCCATATTCTTATCCACATTCCATACTGTAAGAATCACCTCTAGAGCCACCTGGAAGATGCCTTCTATTGAGGACTTTATCGAATCCCTGACACAAGAGCAAACAAAGCTCATCAACATGGGAAAAATCAAATGCCCAAGGGCACATGCACTCACTGTGCATGATGGCAGCCACAAATATAATAAATATAAGGATAAATATAAATAGAAATCTCATGCTCATATGAAGAAGGAAGGGTACACAAAACCTTTCACCGATGCCTTTGGATCCAAAGGAGAAAAGGGAAGAAAAGGGGAGAAATGCACGTACTGTCACAAAGGATTCCATTCAGAATCCACATACATGCAAAAACAAATAGATCTAATGTCTCAAATAATTCAGCAAAACAACCTTGGAAATTGCATCCCCAAGGGTGAAAAGAAGAAGAATCTAGAAGATTCGAATTTCAAGAAAGGCAATTCTAGCCATGCCTTGATTGCAATCAACTCCTCTCCCGACGCTTGGATCGTAGATTCTAGAGCATCACATCATATGGATGCCTCAAAAGAGGTCTATTATTCATTGGATTCATGTAAAGGTCCTCCTATTCTGATGGGGGACAACTCTTCTATCGACGTCACCGACAAAGGAAGGATTGAACTCACCAATGGAAGCTTCAAGAATGTGTTGCACGGTCCTAAACGTTTTGTCAACCTTCTCTCCATGTATCAAATGATGAATTACGACACCAGAAAGAAATTCATATTCAAACCAAATTCCATGGACATCTACGACATGAAAACCAACTCCAGGTTTGATACCGGTGAGGTAAATCATTAGTCTAGATTGTATACTTTTTCTAAATTCATTGAACCTGATTCTGCTTTACTGCTTACTGATGCTGATGAAAGTGGTAGGATATGGAACGAAAGGTTTGGAAATTTGAATTTCAGATACATGCAACATCTTAGCAGGCACAAATTGGTTGGTGGTCTACCAGACATCCATTTTTCCAAGGGAGTATGTGAGGGATGTGTTCTCGGAAAACACCCTCAAGAGAAATTTGATAAAGGAAATTCTCAGAGAGCTTCTGCACCTTTAGATATGATCCACAATGACCTTATGGGTCCTTTTCAGCATCCATCCATCAACAAAGAGAGGTTTTTCCTCATTTTTTTGATAATTTCTCACATTTTACATGGATCTACTTTCTCGGGAAAAAATCTGAGGTCTTTCAACACCTTCAATATTTCAAAGCCTTGGTTGAGACACAGTCCAGAAACAAGATCAAATTCCTCCAAACTGATAACAGAGGAGAGTATGTAAATCATGAGATCCTTGATCTTTTCCATGAGGCAGGGATCCAATTGTAGAACACAGTTCCCTATACTCCACAGCAAAATGGAGTTGCCGAGCAGAAAAATAGATCTCTAAAGGAGATGGCATATTGCATGCTGCATGCAAAGTCTCTACCACAGAGACTATGGGTCGAAGAACTTAACTGTGCAACATACATCCAAAAC
>JASDQU010108347.1:69818-79986 GCA_032191745.1 Picea mariana
GAAGAGATAGAGAAGGAGGTTTATCATTCTCCACAAAGAGACCTTTCACCCCATCCTGCACCAGAATTGGAAGACGTCCCTTCCTCTAATAAAGAAACAACCAAAAAAGGAAGGAAATTGGACTTCTCTTCATCTCCTTCAAGATCTAGTACAAAAGTCAGAAGACCTTTCAAAAGATCATCAACTCTCAAGGGGGCTGTTGGAACAAAAGTCCTACCAAAGGTTTCTATTCTGAAGAAAAAAAGAGATAAGGGAAAAGACATTGAGAAGCCTGTTGAGATGGTATATGTAGTCCCAATGCAGCAGGAAGATGAATCCATAAAGAATATTGTTGAGACTATCAACATTACCACTCCACCTAACAACCAAACCTTCAAAAGATTGATTAAACAACTCAGGGAAGCTAGGATTAAACAACTCAGGGAAGCTAGGAAGGAGGTGGCTCGTTTGAAATCAAGAGGCCTATATGAAAGGATTAAGATGAAGGAACTCATGGATGGTTACAACCACACTCTTGATTTAACAATATTTGCAGCAAGAAGAGCCCAACCTCTCCATAAGCAGCTCAAGAACCTTTATAGGAAAAATAGAGACATTCAGTCTCAGAACAGAAAACTCAAAGCATAGTTGCAACAATTCAAGGATGAGGTGGCTCAGAGAAATTTGAATGTGTTGGTTGAAGCTGCTATTGAAAAGGAGAAACCAATAGTCAAGAAAAGCACACCTCCAGTGAAGAATCCTATTACTACAAAAGGAGAGCACGTTGATGTGCCAAAAGGAGGTCCTCCTTCCACAAGAAGGAGTGTCAGGTTGATGAAGTGATGGGTGAAAGGTGAGCTCCATTTTTTAGAATGGCATCTTTTTGCAAAGACAAGTGATCGAGGAATTATTATTTTTTCCACTTATACAAGATTTACATGCTCCTAACAAGTCTAGATCAAGTTTTTTTTCTTTTCAAAGAGTTAATCTCTTGATACAAAAATAGCATAGACATTTCGTAGTGCTACTGCGCTACAGAATCATCTATTTTGCATATACTATCAGTTTTCTACCTACAATGCTACCAAATATCCTAAGACTGGTGTAGAGATGGAGCTGCTAATTTCCACAAGATGCTACCTAATTTGTTTTGATGTTGGGAGCTACACATTCAGTAGGACCAGTTCAACATTGGCGCTACCGAATTGATCTCACATTACACAGGCTTTGGTGCTACCGAATTTTATACATAGACTAAATTACACAGACTTTGGCGCTACCGAATTTCATACAGAGACTGAATTACGCACAAAAATACACAGACTCAGGCGCTACTCATTTTGCAAGCTTATTTTTGAGATTATTCTATGAAATGTGCTGAGTAATTTGTGAAGGTGCTACAAAAGCTCGCTACCGAATGATGCTACCAACATGAACCTGGAATCAAGGAGTATGAGTTATCATTCTTGTGAGTGGTTTATGATATGGATAATGGATGAGGTCGTAGCTGGCAACATGATGACAACTTACAACCTCTACAGGACACTTGGCATGCAAAGGGATGCTCATCAATGAAGATCAAGTCAGTTTAAAGTTGGTTGGATCAATGGCCAACATTTTCCCTTTTTATAGCATAGTTGTTAGCTTAGTTGTTAGTTAAAATAACTATTTGGAAAATTTTATGGGAGGAAGGCCAGCTCGCACCTCCAGTTGTTTCCTTCCATTTTTGTTATAAAAATACAATCCAAATGCTTTAGTAGGTTCGAATGGTTAAGCTAGACTCCCTTATTATAATATTTTGATGAAGCATACTGGTTCTCTAGTTATGTACTTGATTTGAGACTTCTTGATTAATATAAGTCAACGTTCTTATTCCCTCTTATTTTCCTCTGATACTGAAGTATTCATGATTGAATGATTCACATGGATTGTTGTAGTTGTATTATGATGAATGTTTGATTATAGCATTGTTATGATGTTCTTTAGTTTCCTTAAACTTTGAATTCAAGAAGATCTTCTGTTTGAGTTTTTCCTCCTTAGGCTGCTTGAAGACTTGATGTCCATAGCAAACCTCTACATTTCCTTCACTAAAGTGTTCCTTCTATTCACCTTTACTCCCACGTACTGACTGAATTTGATCAAGACCACAATTTCTTGTGCATGCTAGCCCATATTTCTGAGTTAGAACATTATTATCTTGAGTCTTATCCATTTGACCTCATTAAACACTCATTTACATTTACATATAACCTGATGGATACTGGGCTTACTTTCTATGCAATTTGAGGGTGATTCCTAGTGCTAACATTCTTGGGATCATTGCCGGGGAACGAATTGAATATATTTCCCTAGGATTGAACGACAAAGCTTACTGATTCTGAAGGTGCATTAGAACTTAGTATATTGAAGATTGCATCTTGCACCTGGCGACTCCATTGTTTCAGCTATGGCTCCTAAAGGAAGACACATGAGGTCCACTCCACAACTACCTTTGGTTCCACCTGAAGCTAAGCCAGAGAAGATAATCAAGAAGCGAAAAGCTTCTCAAGAAGGTTTTTTTGCTTCTGCAACATGCACTTCTTGTCAATTACCTGATTCCATTCTTAATACTCCAGGTTTTATATCAAGTTAGACTCCTTTACCTTTTGCTAAAGTATCTAAGAATTTGGATTTTGAAAATTTTCTTGTTGAATACTACTCTTTTGACCCTGAATCGAAAGAAGCAAATTTTGAAATCCTTGCCTCCCCTGACATTGTGAAGTGGTTCAAACTTGAGAGTCTTAAAGATTTTCCTACCTTAGGCTTTGATACTCCTCCTCCTATCAAAATTTCTGCAACCAAAGAAGAGGAAATCTCATCTCCCTTACATCCTATACCATCTTGTTCCAAGACTCAACCTTCTGCTGTGAAAAATGAAATTCCTCCTTCCTACATTCCCTTTCTCCTAAGCTACACATGATCAAGTCTCCTTCTCCTCCTTGTTCACCTAGAGTTCAAAATCCAATGGCATGTGCTAAACCTCCTAGAAATAGGATGTATGCCATAGTGGATGCCGGTTATTCCCCTCTTATCTTACCTCAACCTATGAATGCTCTCCCTTCTAGAGATTACCTAAAATACATGCCCAAATTCACAGGAGAAGAAGACATAACTGCTCAAGAACACCTTGTTGCCTTCTACAGTTATGCAGACAATCTAAACATTGAAAATGAGGATGTGTGGATGAGAGTCTTTGTCCATATGAAGAAGGAGATAATGAAGAAACTGATCCTAAGATTCATTTTCTCGGTGACACCTCTCCATCCCCTCACTTGACCCTATATGCATATGAGGAATCCTTGATTGATAATCAAATAAATGAATTGAGTAAGGGAGAGAAGGAAAAAGAAAATCCTAATAGATATAATTTGAGATCTAAAAAGAAAGAGGAAAAGACTGATACTTCTGATCAGCCCACAAAAACAAAAAATTTTTCCAAGGCTATGACAGTTGGCAGCAAAGAAAAAGATGCTCAAAGCTCCCAAGTTTTGGTCAAGAATCCTACCCCAGAAGCCAAGGAGATTCTGAAATCTCCATCTTCCTTCAGTTTTGAAAGTGAGATCCAAAACATCAAGAGCCCTGTACCTTTTTTGGAGTTGATAAAAAATAAAGAATTAAAAAAATATCTTTCCAAAATGTTGCAGCTCGAACCCTCCTCAAATGCCACTGATTCAATAAATCTTCAAGATGAAAAGCCAACAGTCATCTTAGGAAATTTGATAGAAGATAGAGATGATTCATCCCCTCCCTTCTATACATCACTGAACATACATGATAAGGTGTTGCATAACTGTTTGATGGACTTAGGGGCATCTCACAATCTCATGCCAAAACAATCATGGATGAACTTGGATTAAAAATCACAAAAACTTACCATGACTTAAATTATTTTGACTCTAGGAAAATTAAGTATCTTGGGGTCATCAAAGATATGGTTGTGACCTTGTTTTAGTTTCCCATGAAAAGTGTGGTCACAGATATCATGGTGGCTGATGTTCCCCCCAATTTTGGTATGCTCTTGTCAAGGTCTTGGATAAAAATACTTGGGGGAACCTTGTAGATGGACCTCACATATGCTACCATTCCTGTGTTTGGGGGGGAGCATACAAGACTTTACACGGAAGCTCAATTGGCCTAAATTATTAGTGACGAAGCAAACCCCACCAATCATCCTATTTTTTCACTTGATACTAATTTGGGATCTAGTATATTGCAAATCACTGATGCTCATGAACCTCCTCTTGAAATCAGAAAATAGTCCATTAATTTTTGTGAAGATTCTCCTCCAACCACCTCTGTTTGGAAGATGTTATTTGATGGAGACTCTTCTAGGGAAGGTGTTGGTGTTTGAGTGGTCTTTGTTTCACCTACTCAAGAGACTATATCTTTGTCCTACAAGCTATAATTTGAAACTACCAACAATGTGGCCGATTATGAAGCTCTTGTTTTGGGTTTAAGGGTTGCAAAAGACATGGGGATTGAAGAGATATCAGTTTTTGGGGATGATGAATTAATTGTCCATAAGATCAAAAATATTTATCAAGCTAAGCACCCTTGGCTAAGGACTTATAGAAATGAAGTGTGGGATCTAGTTGACAGTTTCTTCTTAGCTTTCAATATTTCATTTATTCCAAGAGAGGAGAATACCATGGCTGATTCTTTGTTTGTTTTAGCAAGTAATTTCAGAGTCCCTTTGCCAATTAAACTCAAGTATGATGTAGAAGTTAAATATAGTCCCTCTATACCTGACAATGTCAAGCATTGGAAGGTGTTTGAGGACGTTCTTGAGATCAAAATATTTCTTGAGATCGTTGATGAGATTTCTGCATTACATATTGATCAAGATCATGATTCTAAAAATAATCCTCACGCTGATGTTTTTCTAAATAAAATTTCTAATCATCATATTGTTGAGTTGCCTAAGAACCATATTCCAAAAGGACTAGTTCCTTTGGAAAGACTGTTGGACATGAATGATGTGGAAGTGAAGGTTAAAGGTTCAACTGATGATGCTGATGTAATTGAATAAAATGTGGGTACAGAGAAGGATCCAAAATTTGTCAAGTTGTCAAGCAGCTTATCAAAGGAACAAAGGGCTGAATATGATGAGTTGTTAAAAGAGTTTGATGTGTTTACCTGGACATATGAAGATCTCATAGTACACGACAAAAACATCATAGAAAATAAGATCCCCTTGAAGGAAGAGACCAAGCCATTTAGGTAGAAGTTGAGACAAATAAATCCTATGCTGCTGCCTATTATGGAAAAAGAGGCAAAAAAGCTTTTGGATGCCAAGATTATCACTCCTTTGAGGTATTATGAATGGGTGGACAACTTGGTCCTAGTGAGAAAAAAGAATGGAGAAATCAGACTTTGTGTCGATTTCCGAAATCTGAACAGAATCTCTAAGAAGGGTAATTACCCCCTTCCAAAGATGGAGCACATATTACAAAGGGTGACAAGTGCATCTAGGATGTCTATGGTTGATGGATTTTTTGACTACAATCATATCTTTGTATTGCTAGAAGATAGAGAGAAGACAACCTTCACTACTCCTTGGGGTACATTCATGTACGCTAAGATGCCCTTTGGGTTGATGAACGCAGGGGCGACCTTTCAGTGAGCCATGGACATAGCCTTTATTGGAGAGAAGGAAAAGTTTGTAGTCATTTATTTGGATGATGTAACAATGTTCTCACAATCTAATAAAGAACATTATGATAATTTAAAAAGGGTCTTCTTGAAATGCAGAAAATTTGGTCTCTCTTTAAATCCAAAAAAGTCATTGTTTGCCATGAAGGAGGGGAAATTATTGGGGCACATTGTGTCAGCGGGAGGGATGAGGATTGATTCAAGTAGAGTATAATCTATACAAACCTTGTCACTCCCTAGATCCAAGAAGGAAGTTCAGTCTTTCTTGGGGAAGATTAATTTTTTGAGAAGGTTTGTTTCAAATTTTGCTAATTGGAAAAGTATATTACAACCATGTTGAGGAAAGGAAACGAAATCAAATGGTTCGTTGAGTCTCAAAATTATTTTGATCAAATAAATAAGGCCTTGACTGAAGCCCCTATGTTCATCAGTCCCGACTACTCCAAGGATTTTTAGATTTTTACTTTTGCTTCATTTGACACTGTGACAGTTGTTTTATTGCAGAAGAATGTTGAAGGGTTAGAGCAGCCCATTGCTTTTTTCAGCAGGGCATTGAGAGATGCTGAAATAAAATATGACATCATGGAAAATACGGCCTATGATTTGGTCAAAGATATCAAGGCTTTCAGATTCTATGTGTTGCATTCAAAATTCATTGCATATGTCCCTTCAACCTCAGTGAAGGAGATTCTCATTCATCCTAATTTAGAAAGAATAAGGAGCAAGTGGATTGCCAAAGTCCTTGAATTTGATCTTGAAATTAAGCCCACTAAATTGATTAAAGGCCAAGGTTTAACTAGGTTGCTGGATGAATCTAATTGCAAAGCTTTGGGGGTTAATTTCATAAACATTTTCTCATAAAATCAACAAGTTGAGTTGTCTGATAAAGATTCTCAAGTCAACCCTCCATTGGTAGAATGCACTTGGTACAAGGAAGTTATATTCTTTTTTCAGAAGTTGCAGCCTCCCGATGGTATAGATAAGAACAAGGTAAGAGATTTGAAGCTCAAATAAATCAAATATTGTCTTGTTGACCAAGTCTTGTATTGGAAAGATTCTTTAGGAGTAATTTTGAGATGCCTATACCCACAGGAAGCCCAAAAGATTATGTATGATTTTCATGACAGTTTATGTGGGGGGCATCACTTCTGGAGAAACACAACATATAAGATTCTTAGGGCTGGGTATTTCTGGCCTAGTCTATTCACCGATGTTTGTGCGAAGATTAGAGCTTGTGTTAAGTGTTCGAAATTCTCTCGAAAGTAGCAGCTCAAGTCTTTTCCATTGAAGCCTATGGTAGCTTCAGGACCCTTTCAACAGTGGGGCCTAGATTTTATTGGGGAAATTCATCCTGCTTCAAGTGGTAAGAATAGGTGGATCTTGAATTCCACTGATTACTTTACTAAGTGGATAGAATCAATCCCTACAAGGAATTCCGCCCACAAGGTAATCATTGGTTTTCTTGAGGATATTCTGGAAAGGTTTGGTTGTCCAAACATAATTGTCATTGATAATGCTACATCTTTCAAGGCTGAACCACTAATCAAGTTTTGTGAATAGTTTGTAATCACATTGATTCACTCTACTCCTTACTACCCCTAAGGGAATGGAATGGCAGATTCCTCTAAGAAGAGGCTTATAGATATCATCAAAATATTGCTAGAGGACAATAAGAAAGCATGGGATTCAAAGCTCAAATTTTCTTTATGGGTTGATAGAGTGACAACAAAGAGATCCCTTGGTGTCTCTCCTTTCCAGCTTGTGTATGGAGTTGAGGCCATCTTTCCTTCTCAGCTTGGCTTGCATGTGGAAAAATTATTCCAAGACTACGAAGGATAACCTGATGATATGATCAGAAGAATACATTAGCTGGTAGAAATGTAGCAGACTGGGGAGAAACTACTGGACAAAGCACATGACCATCAACAGAAGATCAAGCAGGCCTTTGACAAGAATGTGAGAAAAGAGGATTTCCAGCTGGGAGATATAGTACTCAAGTGGGATGCACCCAAGCAAGATGAAGGAAAAGACGGTAAATTGAGGCCTTGTGGATCGGTCCCTTCAAAATTTCTGAAGTATTTTCAAATAACACTTACAAGTTGCAGAATTTCGAGGATTCTGAAGTTTTTGGTGGCCCTATCATTGGAAATTTTCTGAAAAAGTGTTTTGCCTGAGCCATGAGTGGATTTCCATGCCATTGAAAATATCATTTTTATTTTATTTTTGTTTTAATAAGTGACCCCATAGCCCTAGGATAAGGAACTGAAACTACTTGTTCTTGCCAGTCCGCAGGGAGCATGCCATCCCCTGTAGAGCCAATGTTATCACAATTAGTTGCCTTGGGTATTGAGCCCTTAAGTTTTAATTTTTTTAAACCTTTGTATTTTAAATTTTGATTTATTTTCTTAAAGTGTGATTTTCTTAGGTTACCTTGAATAAATGAAGGCTTAAGTGATGACTCAAGTTTTGACCCTCACACAAATGTTTGGCCTAGGTTCATTTTCTTGGCTTATGTTTTGACTCAATTCATGACTTGACACTAAGCCCGACTCATCCCATGACCAACTTGACTTGAAATGTCACTCTTCTCACTCATACCTTCATATCCTTGCCATGTTGTCCCTTTGTCCTCTTAAAATGGTCAAATCATTTTTTTGAAAAAGGAGCGCTGCCAACTCACGAGGAGTTTCTGTAGTGCACTCCATGTCCTTCATTCTTTGCCATGATTCGTTATCATAGTGCTGATGCCATGACTGCCTTGTTTTCATCACCTTGGTTAGTTTAAATATGCCTTCGAGGATTTGATCTTTATGATCTTGCTAACGGTTTTCAAGATTTGAATGTTCAAAACTCGGCGCTGCTAAAACTATCAATTTGGACCAGTTGGCATTGGCGCTACGAGATCGGTTGTTGAGGTGGTTTTGGAAGATGATATGTTCATGGTAATCTCCTAAAACAACTGCAAAACTTCAGTTATCATCATTCTCCAGATATTCCATGGTTTCCCTCCTATGCATATCAAATTTGAGGTAGTAATTGTTGCCTGGATCTTGGGTAGCGATCATCTCTGCAAATCGTCCCTCCTTCATAACTCTTTGTCCTTTTTCCTACACAAACTTGTATTCATATCACCTTGTGCTCAGTTATTAGAAAACCATTCACCTTGATTTTGAAGAGTTGAATTGCCCAAGCAACGTTTGCTCCTTGTGTGCACGTTGCACTACCCAAAAGCACCGCTGAACCTCGTTATTATTTCCCCTGCCTCGTCCAATTTGGATTGGAGTGTTTTTAACCAGTTTTCAAATACCATTGCAGTGATTTCCTTCACCATATCCCTTAACCTCTCATATTAACCTATGGAGACACCTAAGAAGAAGAAATCTCACAAGGGAGGCACTGTGGTCAGAACCAAACCTGTATACATGCATTTATTTGAGGTAGAACCCATGGTTAGGGAAGGTTTTCAAAGGGTGGGATGCCTATCTTTCTGCCAAAACATGCAGAGGGGACATCCTGAGGTGGAAAGGCAATTTTCCTCACATTTTGATGGCCTTAAGAATAAGGCAGGAGATCTAGAGTTTGAGGTGTCTGAAACCTCCATTTCAGTAGCCACACAGATTCCTATCACTGGAGATAAATTGTTTAAATCCATGGATTTGAATGCAACCTTCTCCAAATACTTCCTTAAGCCAGAGTATCAGACTGACAAACTATCCAAAGTGGTACCAAGAAGTCATATAGTTGAAGATTTTGATAAAATGTTGAAGTTCATCCAAATATACTTCACGTGTGAGGGGAGGTTTAATACACTATACAAGTACCATATAAGGCTTCTGCTTCATTTTACTGGTAAAGATGAAATGAACATTCCTTTCTACTTGTTGAGAAGCATAGGGAAAATGCCAGATAGAGTTCAATCCAGATCCAAGGCTATGGATATTAGTATTTTTCATTCTGGGTTGATTAGAATGTTGGTTTCAGAAGAACTGAGAAAGAGGAACATTCCATGGGAACAATTCATTGTTTTTGCTCACATGAAGTTGGACATAGCATCCACTCCTGAGTCAAATATACAAAGTCCTTTTCCATCCACTAGTACTGCTCCAGCAGGAGCCAACAAGAAAAGAAAGAGCAGGTCCCCTACCCAAGACCAAGATATCATCAAACAAGTGAAAGAAACAGAGAAGGAGGATTATCATTCTCCACAAAGAGACCTTTCACCCCCTCCTGCACCAGAATTGGAAGAGGTCCCTTCCTCTACTAAAGCCACAACCAAAAAAGGAAGAAAATTGAACTTCTCTTCATCTCCTTCAAGAGCTAGTACAAAAGTCAGAAGACCTTTCACAAGATCATCAACTCTCAAGGAGGCTATTGGAACACAAGTCCTACCAAAGGTTTCTATTCTGAAGAAAAAAAGAGACAAGGGAAAGGGAATTGAGAAGCCTATTGAGATGGTAGATGTAGTCCCTATGCAGCAGGAAGATGAAGCCATAAAGAA